>JAMXBD010002048.1:0-246827 GCA_024138025.1 Combretum micranthum
TACTTAAACCTGTTACATAAATTTTGTGGAATATTATAGTTGTGTTTAACTAAAGATTATTATATATATATATATATATATATGTATGTTGTATCCCTTGACTCTGTTTTTGAAGCGAGTAATTAGCCTTCTTTTATTAGGGCTAGTCCTTCTTGTACGTTCCTAACTTCTTTGATATATTTACCTACAGACCATATCTATGTCATTTTTTATTTCTCTTTAAACATTTTGGCCATAGGATTCATATTAAGCCTTGATGGATTTTTATTTTCAACATGAACTTAATCTTTGTTAATCAATTAATCAAGTAAAAATTTAATCATGGAGTAGACTTCTAACCAATAGTATAAACCTTTTACATGAGCTATCCAAATGAAAAATGAAAATTATTAATTTTGCTTTGGGTTGTAATTGCTATATGTGTCAAACTAGAAGTTTTCTTTTATGAATTATCATAAGTATGGTTTACCGAAAAAAAAAAAAACAAGCATTTATATATCTTTTTTTTAAACAAAATTTTTGCTTTTATAAATATAATTTTCATGTAATTTGTTATCAAAATCGAAGCAAAACCATTATTTAATGATTTGGAAATTTTCAATTTGAACTAAATCATTATTTAATTATTTGGTTTAAGACAAGAAAAAACTAAATAGAACTGTGCCCACCCTTACCTCTTGGTATTGTGATAATTAATAAATAATTTTAAATTGAGAAATAGACACATAAATATAGATTCGATTTTTGAATCAAAGAATGATGTTATGTTAATTCATATTCTAAGAGCAACCGATTAAGGGGTCAAAGTGCATCCATGATTAGTGTAGATCAATCCTTTTTTCAAAGACTTTTGGGCTATAATTGATATAATTAATGATTAATTATGTGAATTTGATACTTAATTTGATTATATTATGATTCTAGGTGTTTAATTGAGTTTTAAAGGAAGGATTTAATCAAGTTCAGTCAAGTTTTGAGGAGAATCAAAGATTTTCAAAAGAACATGATCTCGTGGACAGACCTTAGAATTGGTATTAAAGTACACAATTAAGAGAAAAAGTCATGTTTTGATTAAAGAGAGGTCAAAAAGGTCTACGATCAGATACATTTGCTCATGTTTAAGTATTGTAAACTCAGGGGAAGGAAACTGTTGGACATTAGAGAGATGCACAATCTACAGTGGAAGATCATATGTCCCTCATATTAATTCAAAGTGGAGATAATATATAGTAAGAGAATTACACGATTGGATAACTTTGTATAGTCTGTGCATTTCCAAAGATATGTGAATCTTTTTAATCTTTCTAGTTCGAGATTTGTTGAGATTTTGTAAGATTTTTTAGGACTCTTACACCTGTAAATAGAATTCTTTAGAATGTTTATTGGATATTCTATAGAGGAGTAGAATTTGTCTAGATTTTTCTAAAAATCCCAAGATTGCTTTGTAATTAAGATTAATTGTACATTCAATAAATTAGTAATTCCTTAATTGTAATTATGTGTTCTTTAGTTTTTTTTAACTTAATATTTTTCGGAGCATTAAATCTTGAATGATTTCTTATTAGGTAATCGAAAGATTGCTTCTCTAAATAAACATAACTAGATGGATTTGATTGCAATCCTAGACATAAAATGACATAAATATCCTATATTAGATTGAATTAAGTTTTGATCAAATAGATAATTCAAAGGTCAATAATGCAATTTCCAAATTGGTATTGGCTAGGAAGAAATTTCAGTGCATAGATTTAGGGATTAGAAACCAATTATCTTGAAAGAGATATTCATTTAATATAGGAATTCCCATATTAAGGAATTAATAATTCGAATTGGATTATATTTATATGTATTACATAGTAATTGACTCGAAGAGAGCTCCATGTTAAGCTATATTTGATTTCCACTAAACCTTACTAACACAAACAAGACTCCATGTTGAGCAACAGCTTGAAGTGCTCACTAGTGAGCGCTACATAAATTACAATTTAACTCAAAAAATGCCTTAAATAATTATAAATGCTAATTTTTATCGTGTAATTTTAAACTAAGGCTAACTTGTTCATTTTAAAATCAAAATTTTGCCCATGAATAGTTGTTGAAAAGCTTATTGCATATACTATTTAATTTATGCCATGTTATTCCTATAAACTAGGATATATATATATATATATATAACTAGACTATAATTTGTATTTTTCTTTACTTTAGTTATACAATTAGCTATTTTTATTCTAATTAATATCAAATCTATATTGTTTAGTAATCTTAAACATAATTTTTACATACAATACTACCTATGGCCAAAACTGTCTATATATATTTCTATTTTACTTACTTATTTTTATTTATATACTCCTTGTAAACCTAATTTACTAATAGCTAAATACTTTCAATTAACATAAAAATTGGGAAAATTAACATGATTTCCCTTAAATTTATTTTGAAGTAAAGAAATATTTAAATATTTCAACATTATTTTACTAATTCAATTATATGATTAACCATTTCTAATCTAAATATTCTAAATCTTTATTATTTGTCAAATTTGAACATAATTTTCTCTAGAATTCCTTCATGTCTAAGAAACATATGTACGCAAATTGTTATAGTTTAAATTTTAGTTCATCAATTTAATGATACTATTATTCATCACCAATCTAGATAATTTTAATTTCAAATTATTTATCACTTTTATATATGTGGAACGCAATATAAAAATACAGATTTCTCTATTTTAAGTTTAATTATTTCTTTTGCTAGTTTCATCTTATAAAACCTAATTAATAGCCAAAATAATGTTAGTTAACATGGATTTTGACTTCAAATTACCATCATCCACTTGATACTCTATAGAGCCGAGACACCCATATAAACATATACCTATGTTTGTTGCAATTGCATTTTACTTTTCTTAATTCAAATGCAATATTTTGTTAAAACATGATTTACCTGGAGTTGTTGGTGAGTCATTCTCCTTCTATTGAATGTCAAGACTCTACGAAAAGGATAGGGAAGAAAACAATTTGTTAAATTTTACACTTTTTAAATAATTGAAATGTTTGGATGAATTTTCGTAACCTAATTGGATTGAAAACTTCGAATCGATAATCTTCCTAATTTTTATTCAAGGATTTTCAAAGGAAAATTAATGTGTTAACTAAGGATTCAAAGTTTATGAGAGGTCAAGTTGTTTAATTAATACTTTAGTATGCTTAAGGTGTTTCAGTTTATTTTTTATAGCTGAAGTTATTGTGGATTTTACTCATCTTTTGGTTCAGTTAAGAGGAAACATGGAAATGAAAAGAAGGTAAAATGGCTTACGTAACTTTACTTATAATAAATTAGGTTAAAATGTAATTAGCATAGTTAAAGTTAGATTTGTCGCATGTCAAGTTGGAAAAGAATTCTTAACAGACATCCATGTTTCTTTGAGAAGGTGAGTTGAGACAAAATTCATATACAATTTCATAAAAAGAATCAGCAAAGCTTAACGATAGTATATTATTATTGTAATTGGATAAAGAAACAAAGAAACATAGAAAGAAGGGGTATGAATGATACACCATTAAGATATTAAATACTAAGAAAAGAAATCGAACTAATTGTTTAAATTAATTGATATTACGCTCGAACAATGAAAACAACAAAACATCCACACAATCACTATGATTGATGGAATGGAAAGGCTTGAGAAAACTCTCAAAAGTGTATTCAATACTAAAAGTGCCAAAAGATTCCTTAATAATGCCTAAGAGTTCATTTTATGGCCCACTAGTAGGGGTAAGAGTAAAATAGTGAATTGACAACCATATCTTAATAAACTAGTAAAGGATAAAATAAGAAAATAATTGTTAGATTATCCCATGGACAACGCCATGGGGCATGGGATCCTCGGTCTCACTTAACGTTGTGCTCTAAACTAACACGACCTACCATATGTGTCATATGGTAGGGCATGGTCATCTCGAGTCTCTCTTCATAAGAAATCTAGGCTCATACAGCATAGGTTATGTAAACCCTCGAAGTTTTGTGATCGGTTTAACTTAAACCCTAATTGGAAAGTCAACCGGAAATCTAAAGTCAACGACAACCCTAGTTAGACGAAATGATTTAAGTCCGTCAATCTCGAATAAGCAACCCTAAGAAAGTAAGTAAGAGTTTAGTATGTAGAATAGTTGTAATTAGATAAGGGAGATTAAAAAGATCAGATTAGTAAAACCGCGAATCGTTTTGAACCCGAACGGATACAGTTCTTGAAAAACGTGTCCCAATACTCGGAATAGTAAAAAACATTCTGGATATACAGTTAGAATCGTAAAAATGTAAGGTTTTGAAAAATATCAGTTTTATATTTTTTCGGTAAGTAAAAATAACAGATATCGCAATAATATGTGTATTTTCTTACTACCGATACTTTACTAGTCATATCTACTTTACATTATACTATTCATTACTATTCTACACTATTCTTTTCTCTCTACTCTTACAACACCATAACATATTACTTTTACTTTTTACCTTTCTCATAACTTATTTCACATCTACCTTACTTAATATTACATTTTATTTAACAAAAATACAAAACAAATCTCCTCTCTCCTCCCTCCATTATGTGGCCGGTGCGCACCCGCCTCCCCTCCCCCCCCCCCCCCCCCAATCTCTCTCATTTTTGTTTTATTTTTCTTTTATTTAAATAACACAAAAATTCACTCCTCATTTCCTAAAAAATACCCCCTTTCTTTTTCACTTCTTTCACACAATTACTATCTACAAATTTCTACTAAATCTCTCTCAAATTTTCCTCTCAACACTCTCTTCAAATACTCTCTCAAAATAATCTCAAACCACCTTCTACATACACAAAACCCATAACCACATAATACTTCGAAAACCCTCTTTAGGTAAACTTTTTTTTACATATTCTTTTCTCATGTCATGTAACTTTACATGACCATGGTGTGAGTTTTCAAAAATTAAATGTTATGGAAACTACACTATGTTCATGTATTGTTCTTGTTCATGAATATCCATTTATGTTTATGTTGTTATATTTTTATTGTTATTATATCTAAGTATTATTATGTATCTATATATGAAATGACCTAGATTTAAATTCTATTTAATTTCCATGAGTTTATTTATTTATCTTAAGTATTGAATTGAATGAGCATGATGATTATAATGGTTATGTTGCTAGTGGTCTAAAATGTATTATTTTGCATGTATATATATTGAAATTAATATCTTGTTTTATATGTATTAATGTGTGTGTGTAGTAAAATTATTAATTATGTCTCTTATACATTAAGATGTTAAGTTAAGTTAGATTTATAAATCAACTTCAATTTTGCTTAAGGTTAGTTGATAAAGTTTTTAGTAGTTAAGTTAGTAATTAAGCCAATATAAGTCCCAAATGAGACCTAAATACACCCCTGCACCCTAAATTTATATATGCCTTAAAGGGAAAATTTGGAATATGTTTAAAGTTGAATTTTGCTTAATTAACCTACTTTTAGGGGCAGCCATTATTTTATACAAATTTTGCTTCTTCTTTCTTTCTTTTCTTCTTCCTCTTTCAATTCTATTTCCAAGTTCAAGTCAAGATCAATAACAAGTTTTGAAAATCAAAGTTCTCCTCAAGACAAGGTATATATATATATTTGAATTGATTTAGTTATGATTGTTGTTTTGTTTTGTTTTTCCTTCTTGAAGTGATCGTATGAATTCTTCATTGAATGAGTTAAATGTTATTTAAATTGTTTGTTCATGCTTGAGATGAGCTAGGAATGTGTTTTATGAGTATGAGAGGTTGTGCATGTATTGTAGAAGTGATATGAAGTGTTGGGAGGATGTGAAGAGGATTTGTGTAGGAAAATTTAGAATGGATTGAAGTGGAATTTGAAGTGTTTAATTGTGTTGATTTCTTGTGTTGAGTGCTAAGATTGAGTAGTGTAGGTAGAGGTTAGTATATGGTTGAAAATGTAGTTGAGGAAGGTTTTAAAGTGTTTAGGATTGAATTTTTCAAAGTAGAAAAACAGGGGATTTGTGTTTTTCGTTTAAGCCTGTTTTTAAAACGTACGCCGGCACCTGGGAATTCAACGCCGCCGGCGTAGAGGTAGCGTTGGATTCAAATTTCTTAACACCGCTTTACAACACCGGGCTTTTACAATAAAAATTGCCAGCGTTTGTTCTTCAGAACGTACGCCGGCAATTTAAGTTTCTACGCCGCCGGCTTTCGCTAGGAAAGTCAGCCAGCATTCTTTCATTCATATTGTACGCTGGCCACTGGGAATCAAGGCCGCCGGTGTATGTGTCAAAGCTGCCCGCGTATCTGGATAAGCAGACGGCTTAGACCTCTCTAGACGTTTTGGAAAATTTTGGGTTTTGGATTCTACGCTGGCTCAAGGCCGCCGGCGTAGAATGTAAGGCAGTCGGCGTACCCTTGAACACTGCCAGCGTTGGCAGTGTTGATTTTTAGAGTATTGAACACCGGCTCAACGCCGCCGGTGTTGAGTACCGGCGTATCCCCTGTGCTTTTGAAATTTAAAAACTTTTTCTAAAATTTTCCGAAGTTTATTATTTGAGCAATTAAGTACTTATTAAGCGATTTACGATATAATAGGTTTTAAATGCTTATTTATGACTTTGTATTCAATTATTTGAATTTCTTTAATTTATTTGTGATATATAGAGATAATATGAGTATAATTGTGAGAGTGAGATCTATATTTATTAATTTATTGATTATTGTGATATTCTTATTTCAGTTAAGGATTCTTCGGTTAGTTCATCACCGAGAGATCCTAGTTATATACTAACGGGTTCAGGTACGCAATAGCTTGTTTGATGATTGCTAGGAATAGGCATTCCTAATCTGATTTAAATCGATTTGACTTAACATTTGAATGAATTGGATGTCTATTACGCTGTTTAATCTGGTCCGAGGAGCAGCAAACCTGTCATGATGCAATGACATGTTAGTTAGGCGCTTAACCAAGTTGATGCAATGACTTTACCATGATGCAATGGTACGCTATGATGCAATAGCGATTCTTTTGGTTAAGTGGGTAGCCGATTGGGGAGAATAGCATCTGAGTAACGTTTGCTTAAACATAGGAGGAAATACCATGATTTAGTTCAAAGTTTATGGGAACTTGTGAACTAAGCTCATGTCATGGACTGAGTTTAAGTAGAGTCGGGCAACGGCTTTTAAACCCTAAATGAAGCTATTATCTTCATGAAATAGATATAGGAGATATAAGTATTCGGACTGCTTATATCAACCCCCTGAGCAGCTGCTGTTACTCAGGATCCCTGAATTCCCGAAGCGTGACCGGGGTTTGAATACCCCCTTGTTGATTTGTGAAAGAAAGTGTAATAAAGATGATCACCATCTGATGATGCATTACATTGTCTTGATGATCTGTTTTTGCATTGGTTATTGTGTACTGGGCCTCTGGCTCACTTTTGCTGCTTTGCAGGTATTGGAGATGAGTTTTATGATGATTTGGGCTATGGGTCCGATTTCGAGAGATTTCTGGATGAGTAGGACGAATAGGATCCGATCACCCTGGACCTTTGGAAGGAATTTTGCTAAGGGAAAAGTTATGTATAGAAGGCTTGTTAGTTAAGCCAATTTTTGTAAAGACCTTAAGATCCTTTAGGATTCTTATGTTTTAAGAAAACATGTAAATTTTGTAGTGTCTTGTATTGACACTAAACAACGTTTATATGATGTAAATATGTATAGATTGCTTTTGTTAGCAATCTTGTTTTGTTTAAAAGTTCTTTGTAAAATTATAGTGATTTTGATCAAACAATTTTCATAAACTGTTAGTTTTAGGACAACCTTACATATAATGTGAAAACGTCATATGTGGTTGAGGACTCGGTACTCTAAGTCTCGGGATATAGAGGGTCGGGTCTTTAAAATATATATATATATATATTCTTTAGAGCATGTAAGCTCACTTGCAATTTATTTATTTTCATGGAAAGTAATTTATTTATTTCTTGTTGTTTTAAGACTAGTCTCTAGTCTTAGACTTGTCCTCATCAAGTCAAAACAATTTTTTTTCTTTTATTTTATTTCTTTCTTTTGGGACTAGTCTGCTTCTTAGTCCTGGAAGCCTTGAAGAAGCTAGGACTCCCAATACTTAACTTTATTTATTATTTATGTTATTTTTGCTTGTTGTTATTGCTCATAATCATGCCCATTAGGATTGTTGTCCAAATTTTCCAAGCTCCAATTATGTTTGATAAAAATGAGATTTTATCACCTAAGAATAGTTTTACATAAATATAAAATCTAGGGTTTAACCAAATGAAAATTCTTTTTCAAGTTTTAGGAAGAACTCACTACTATTTTAAAAGCTACTTTTGTTTGGAAAAATCTTTTTAAATCCTTTCTATATTACTTGTTTTCTTAAAAGAAGATGACTTTGGTACTAAAATAATTTTCATAATATAAAGAAATCCCTTAAAACAAAAATAAGAATTTCCAAAACCAAGAATTTCCAAATAAATAGTCAAAGAAAACAAATGGAAAAAGTAGCACTAATGTTGAGAATTTAGAAAAAAAGAAATTCATTTTTTTATCAAAAAGTCATTTAGAAAAATAGTAAGACAAACATAAAATAATTCTTTGAAAACAAAGGGAATCAAAATATTCCTTTTAAAAGATTTACAAAAAAAAAAAAAAAAGGATTTCTTCTAAACTATAGTTTTTAAACTCTTAATTAACATTGTTTTACCCAAGAAACATGGTTGGACAACAAATACTTGAGCATGCATAAATATGAGCTAAGTATCTGTGAAAAAGGAAATTTTCAACTATATAGATAACTAAGTATTTATCAAACAATTTTTGAATGATTTAATGATTGAAACAAATTGCTTTTAGGTTAGGGAAAATTTCGTGGTGAATCTGATCACCACTGTTTTGGAGCTTAAATGACTTAGTTTGAGAAAAATAGTTTTAGAAATGGATAGATTTTTTCGAGTAGGTAGAAATCGGTATATTATATGCGCAATTCCGAGTTAAAATAACCAAGTTATGGCCATTTTAAATTAGAATCCTCTCTTATGTGAACTTTGACGTTCTTATGTCATTGTTTTGTCAAATTTCAAGAAAATCATCAAGAAATACTCATTTTGGGTATTTTCCTTGATTAGATGATTTCGAAGAAGAATACCTATACCCCGAGGATTATTTCGACTAAGTGGAGTGTGTGAACGACTCATCCGTTTAGAGAAGTGTTGGCATGGCATCGTGAGTTTATTTCCTTAAAATGCTTTACTTGATTGTGCTTGTAGTCTAGTCGCATTAGAATTAAGAAAAGACAAATGGATATGTATGCGAGAAAATTTGTTGAAAGGATCCTAAGAATATTGAGGCCAGGATTGATTAAATGTTTGTTTTAGTATAGCACTTGATTTGTGTGAAATTCTATGATCACCTTAAATTGATAATAATGATGCTATGATATCATAAATAATTTGTAAAGACCGATCTTCTAAATCCCGAGACTTAGAGTACCGAATCCCCAACCACATATAACGTTTTCACATTATATGTAAGGTTGTCTAAAATAACAGTTTATGAAAATTATTTGATCAAAACCACTATATTTTGTAAAGAACTTTTTAAACAAAAAAGATTGCTAACAAAAGCAATTATACATATATTTACATTGTATAAACATCGTTTAGTGCCAATACAAGACACTACAAAAATTACATGGTTTTCTCAAAACATGCGAATCTAAAGGATCTTAAGGTCATTACAAAAATTGGCTTAACTAACAAGCCTTTCTATACATAACTTTTCTTAGCAAAAAGTTCCTTCCAAAGGTCCAGGGTGATCGAATCCTATTCGTCCCACTCATCCACAAATCTCTGGAAATCGGACCCATAGCCCAAGTCATCATAAAACTCGTCTCCAATACCTGTAAAGCAGCAAAAGTGAGCCAGAGGCCCAGTACACAATAACCAATGCAAAACAAATCATCAAGTTGATGTAATGCATCATAGAACAAGTGGTTATCTTTATTACATTTTCTTTCACAAATCAACAAGAGAGTATTTAAACCCCGGTCACGCTTCGGAAATCCAGGGATCCTGAGTAACAAGCTGCTCAGGGGGTTGATATAAGCAGTCCGAATACTTATATCTCCTATATCTATTTCATGAAGATAATAGTTTCATTTAGGTTTTAAAAGCCGTTGCTCGACTCTACTTAAACTCAGTCCATAGCATGAGCCTAGTTCACAAGTTCCCATAAACTTTGAACTAAATCATGGTATTTCCCCCTAAGTTTAAGCAAACGTTACTTAGATACTATTCCCCCCTATCGCTACCCACTTACCAAAAGAATCGCTATTGCATCATAGCAATCATTGCATCATGGTAAAGTCATTGCATCATGACTTGGTTAAGCGCCTAACTAACATGTCATTGCATCATGACAGGTTTGCTGCTCCTCAGACCAGATTAAATAGCGTAATAGACATCCAATTCATTCAAATGTTAAGCCGAATCAATTTAGGTCAAATTAGAAATGCCTGGTCCTAGCAAACATCAAGCAAGTTATTGCGTACTTGAACCCGTTAGTATATAACTAGGATCTCTCGGTGATGAACTAACCGAAGACTCCTTAACTGAAATAGAAATACCACAATAATCAATAAATCAACAAGTTTAGCTCTCATTCTCACAATTATAAACATATTATATCTATATATCACAATTAATCGAAGAAATCCAAATAATTGAATACAAGGTCACAAATAAGCATTTAAAGGTTCTATTATATCACAAATCGCTTAATAAATACTTAATTGCTTAAATAATAAACTTCGGGAAATTTTAGAAAAAGTTTTTAAATTTCAAAAGCATAGGGGATAGGCCGGCAGCCAAAGCCGGCGGCTTTAAGCCGGTGCTCGATTCTCTGAAAATCAACACTGCCAGCGCTGGTAGTGTTCAAGGGTACGCCGTCAGCCTTTGCATCCTACGCCGGCGGCCTTAAGCCGGCATAGAATCCAAAACCAAAATTTTCAAAAATGTCCACAAAGGTTGTCACGCCCCAAAGGGTACCCTAAACGTGGCAGTCCGCCACATATAATATCAAGGCTTAAGAATGCCTACCTTAGTCATGCGAAAGCCTTAGTATTATATGTAAGGCGTCTAACACGGTAATAGGAGACGCTTTTGGGAAGCATAGTTTAAGCAAGTAAAGATAAACATACAAGAATCCAGAAATAAAGTATATCATATCATAAATAACCAAAGGTCTGTTACATAATTTCTTAGGGGCATACCCCTGCTGATTCCAAGGATCGAGATAAACTTTATAACATTCAAAATTAAAGATTTCAAAGGAATTCTAATCTAAGTCTTCGAGTAGATTTCCTCCAAAAGCTTCAACATAAAACGTATACGCATACTGGAAGACCTTGGGCACAAAAATAGGTGTTCCTGAGAATACAAATATCTATAGGGGTGTAAGCTTATGGGCTTAGTGAGTAAATCCCAAAATTCATACTCGAAGAAAATTATCAATCAAGTTTATTATTCAACCGTATGAAATGCAACAACCACGTGAGCATACAAGACATATGACTTTCCGGGAATCATATGTTGAATGAATTTACGCCCTTCATTCGGGGTTGGGGATTCAGGCCAATTACAGCCACAACTTTTGAAAACACTTTTATAGATCTTACCGGCTCCTATACGCCATCAAAAACATGTAGTTATTACAGGCTCCTACTAGCCACCACTTTTGTAGTTTTTACCGGCTCCTATTCGCCACTTACATGATATAGCGGTTATGTCTACCACCACTATTATACACTTGTCCCACCAATTGTATAGTAGTGAATGCAATGTGGCTCAACATATGAAGTGCATGAATAATTTCTTTAATTAAAGTCTAGTAGTTACATTTAACTTCTTTCAAGTGATCAACCAATTTCAAACAATTCAAGATATTAATATACATACAACTTTATTACAATCAAATCGGGTTTCGATATACTTAGTATCCCTTCAATATATTATCATACACTTCTTTTTTATTTTTGCTTAGATTCTAGTGCAACTAATTTTACAAGCACAATCAAGAGTATGAGAAAAATTAACGGGAAGTAACTCACTCGGCCATGATGACACCGTTCTTGAATTGGATGGGTCGTTCGGAAATTCCACTTAATCGTAGTAATCCTCGGGATACGAACAATCCTCCTCGTGATTATCTAATCAAGAAGAATACCCAAAATGAGTATTTCATAAAATTCTATCCTTGAAGATTCTAATATTTTCCTTAAAATCGTAGAAAAATCGTATAAGGGGAAATTCCAACATAAAATGGTCATAACTTGCTCATTTTAACTTGGAATTTCGCGTATAATATATCGTTTTCTACCTACTCGAAACGATCTACGCATTTCTAAGCTTATTTCCATAAAACTAAATCGTTTGGGGTCTGGAAAGGTAGCGATCAGATTTGCCACGAATTTGCAAATACTTGTTTTCCTTCTTGTAAGCAAAGCTCATTTTGAAAAGATAACTATTTCAATTATTTTGTAAACTTTTGAAAGGTGTATATATATATATGTAATGACTCATAACAAATGTATGAAGTAAATGAAGTTGTCTCAACTTATAAAAAGTAAGGTTTTAAAAGATTTTGAACTTGAGATTCTATTGAATATTTATTCTTCTTTTGAAAGATCTTGAGTTATTGAGATGAATATTCTTTTTCTAAATTTAATCTCTTGTAATTTCTTTAAATTCCTAAGGTGTGGTTTTATTTTCAAAACTTGGATTCAAAAAATAATAAAATGATCTTTTTATTTTTTTATTTTTTTATTTTTTTTTTTTTTGTAATGATTCTAAAAGAATTTCTACTTCTTGATGAAAGATAAGTTCTCATAGAACCTTTTGTTTATGTAAGAAAATCATTCCTATGCATGTTCATAGGTTTTTAGAAATCCGTTTTATTTCTTTAGAAAGAATCTTTAATTCAAGAAAACATTTTCTCATTTATTTTTGTTGAGACAAAAACATTATGTTCATGCATGAATATGAATCATAAGCTATAGAAATGTAAAATAATAACTTGAAAGCTTAAGTAAATAATAAAGTAAATCAAGTATTGGGACCTTAGCTTCATCAAGGTACCCCGGGACTAAGAAAAGACTAGTCCCGAAAAAGAAAAATGAGAAATTATTTTGACTTGATGAGGACAAGTCTAAGACTAGAATGACTAGTCTTAAAATCAACTTGAAATTAAATAAATTGCATTGGAATAAATAAATTGCATGAAAGGTAAATAAATTGCAAGACTATGAGCTTATATGCTCTAAATAGTATATATAGATATATATAGATATGTTAGATAGTAAAGAACATAAAGGAAGCATAAATGATCATAGAGGAATTTTGATTATGAACAAAAACAAAGCATGAACCTAATGTTGCTTACTTAACCTTCATGGTTTTAGAAAACACACACTAAGCTCATACCAAGTAAATGAACATGAAGAAATCTTGAGAAATTTCTTACCTAAAGAAGCTAAACTAAGAGGACTTCTTGAAGGACCTCTTGAGAGAAATTCGAGAGAAATTTTTGTGGAGTAACTTTAGAGAAGAAGAAGTATGAAGGAAGTGAAGGTATGAAGGGGTATTTATAGGAAAATGTGGGAGATAAATTGTGTTAATTAAATAATTGGAAATGAAACAAATTGAGCATGGGAGAGAGAGGGCCGGCGCCATTTAGGAAGAAAGAGAGGGGAAAAAAATTTATTTTTTTGTTATTTTATTAATTAAAAGTAAGAAATGAAATATGTGAAATTGTATTGGAAATGAAAATGTGTAAGAAATAGGTGTATGACTTGTAAGAATTGGTTGTAAGAAAAAGTAGAGATAGATGAATAGTGTAGAATAATAGAAAATAGTGTAATGTAAAAGTAGACATGAAAATTAAATACCGGTAGTAAGAAAATACGCGTATAAAAGCGATATCTGATATTTTTAGCTACCGAAAAATTATGAAATTGATATTTTTGGAAATCTTATATTTTTACGAGTCTAACGGTATATTCGGAATATTTTCCTATTCCGGGCTTCCGGACACGTTTTTCAAGAACTGTGTCCGTTCGGGTTCGAAGGACATCCGAATTTCGCGAAACTGAAACTTTTATAAAACCTATGGTTATTACGAAATATTCGAGCTAATTTTTCCAACTTCGTTTTTCAGGGCTTGAGAAAACGGTAATGCCGGACTTAAGTGGTTACGGTAAACTAGGGTTTAGTTGACTCTGGAAATCTGGTTGACTCCGGAAATCTGGTTGACTCCCGATTAGGGTTTAAACTATAATTCGGATCCAAAAAAATTTTGGGGATTTACAACCTACCCCCCTTAAAGAAAGTTTTGTCCTCAAAACTTGAAATTTGCAACTTGAAATTCATACCTGATTCTTCAAAGAGATTTGGATATTTCTTTCGGATCTCATCCTCGGCTTCCCAAGTAGCCTCTTCTCGCGAATGATTCCTCCATAACACCTTGACATATCGGATTTCCTTGTTTCTCAGCTTTTGAACCTTTTGATCTAGAATTTGATCTGGGTGCTCCTCATAAGTCAAGTTCTCTTTCAGCCTGACTGGTTCAAGCTCCATAATCCGGTCAGGGTCGTGGATATGCTTTCTTAGCACTGAGACATGGAAGACATTATGTACTCCTGATAGGTTTGGTGGTAATGCCAAGCGATAAGCTAAGTCTCCTACCCTTCGAGGATTTCGAAAGGTCCGATATACCTTAGGCTTAGCTTTCCTCGAGCCCGTACACGATGAATACTCTTTATCGGATTCACTTTCAGATACACATGATCACCAACGTTAAACTCAAGGATCCATCGTTTTTTATCCGCCCAACTGTTCTGTCTATCTTGGGCTTCTTTCATCCTTTGCTGAATAATCCTGACTTTATCTGAGGCGTCTTGGATGAGATCTGGTCCAATTGTTAACTTTTCCACATCATCCCAAAATAGAGGCGATCTACACCTTCTTCCATATAAAGCTTCGTATGGTGGCATCTAAATTGTTGAATGATAGCTGTTGTTGTAAGCAAACTCTACCAAAGGTAGGTGTACTTCCCAGCTTCCTTTGAATTCCATAACACAAGCTCTTAACATGTCTTCCAGGGTCTGGATAGTTCGCTATGATTGTCCATCAGTTTGTGGATGATAAGCTGTACTGAACTGTAACTTGGTCCCCATACATTTCTGAAGGCTCGTCCAAAATTTTGACACGAATCGAGGATCCCGATCCGATACAATTCCTGCTGGAACTCCATGCAGTCTCACAATCTCCCTTACATATAGCCGGGCCAACTTTTCCATTGAGTAGGTCATGTTGATGGGGATGAAGTGTGCAGACTTGGTAAGTCGATCCACAATTACCCATATGGCATCGTATCCGGCTGATGTCTGGGGCAATCCACATACGAAGTCCATGGTAATTTGGTCCCATTTCCATTCTGGTATGGCCAATGGTTTCAAAAGTCCTCCTGGCCTTTGGTGTTCAATCTTTACTTGTTGACATATGGGACACTTCATTACGAATTCAGCTACATCCTTGGCAATGGATACCTATTCTTGATAGTGACCTTATTGAGTTCTCGATAGTCAATGCACAACCTCATCGATCCATCCTTCTTTTTTACGAATAATACCGGAGCTCCCCAAGGTGAGACACTTGGTCTAACAAATCCTTGGTCAGGCAATTCTTGTAATTGCTTCTTAAGTTCCTTGAGCTCAACAGGTGCCATCTGGTATGGTGCCTTAGATATAGGTTCTGTTTTTGGCATCAAATCGATCTCAAAATCGATTTCTCATTTTGGGGGTAACCCAGGCAATTCTTCCAGAAAAACGTCAGAGAATTCATTAACGATGGGGATGTCGTCAACGTTGGGTCTTTCCTTGTCCTCCTCCGTACTTCCCACATAACTTTCAACTCCTTCCTCAACCTCTTCAATTACCTCGAACGAACTTAACTCCAAACTTTTAGAAGTTGCGGATTCTCCCAAAAATGTAGCTTTCTTCCCGTCTTGTCCCATGAATTCCATCTTTTTATTTTTACAATCTACCTTTGCTTCCACCATGGACAACCAACTCATTCCGAGAATCACTTCGTACTTGCTAATTTCTATTACTATAAGGTCGGTAGTTGTTTCATGGCCTTGTATCTTCATAGGGCAATTCCTTATTACTTCTTTGGTAGTCACCACACTACCGGTGGGGGTTTTTATACGAAAACTTGTTGTGATTGTGGTGATAGGTAAACCGGTCTTCAAGGCTACACTAGCGGTGACAAAGGAATGCGTTGCACCGGTATCGAAGAGGGTATAAGCGGTTAGGTCCCCTATTTGTATGGTTCCTGCGTTCAAGACGCGCGTGTTACTAATCTTATTGTTCTTATAAGGTTTCCTAGATATCTATTATTTCCAACATACATCATAACTTTATACTCAACAGATATCAAAACAAACATATATTTTAAAGGTTGAGGCTAACCTGTAACCAAGCTATAGTCATACTCCTCTCCATGGTCCAGGGCAGCCAACTCTACTCCTTCTTCGGCATCCTCCTCGCAAACCCATTGCCCTTCAAGGTTGTAAATTCTCAGCCCATGCATAGATGATGCCGAGCGACTTCTGCTTCCATTCCCACTCCTTGTCGGGGCAAGTCCTCCTGAGGATCCAATAGGTCGGTTTGTGGTGAGATTCCTTTGGGGACACTCGTTAGCAAAATGTCCCAATTGCTTGCATACGAAACAAGTCGTAGAAGCTTTCTTTGGGCAATCAAGAATCTTATGGCTCGGGTCACCACAGAAATAACACTTGTTCTGGAGAAGGGGGCATCTCTTCGGGTAATGCGCTCCTTTGCATTTCCAACAATTTGCTACTATCTTGGAATTATCCTTCTGTCCACTAAAATTTCCCTTAAAGTGACTAATTGGTTTAAACCTCTTAGAAGGGAAATTGGAGCTTGTTCCTGGTTGAAATTTCCTTCCAAACACATGCACTTTCTTCTCAGAAGTCCCAGCTTTCCTTTTCTTGGCCCCTTCAACAATTCTTGCTCTTTCAACCAATTCCCTGAAGGTACGGATGTCAAACTCTTCTAACCGCATCCTTAAGTCTTCGTCTAACCCATTCAGGAACACTTGTCGTTTCAGCTCCTCACTATACTTATAAGAATCCGGAGCATACTGCAGGAGTCGGCTGAATTTCGTCTCGTATTGTTCTATGGATTTTCCTTTCTGGGATATGTGCAAGAAATCCACACTATACCTTACTCTTAAACTTCCAGGGAAATAATTTTCCAGAAACTCATTCCGAAACATGTCCCAGGTGATGGGTGGCGGCAATTCCCTACTCTTGGACTCCCACCAGATGCGGGCGTTGAACCTCAACATATAAGTACCATAGCTTATTCGAAGATGATAAGGAACATCATAGGTGGCAAAAGACCGTTCTACCTACGCGAGCCAATCTTCAGCCTCATCGGGTTTCCCAAAAGCTCCGTCAAAGTAACGGTTACTTTTGATAAAATCTGGGAGTGAAGTTCTGTATGGTCGAGGTGGTGGCGGAGGCGGCAGGGGTGCTGTGATTGAGCATCAGGTGCTGCGGATCCATGTACAGATGCTTGGGGTGCCTGTTGGGGTGGTGCTTGAGCTGGTGCTGGAGGTGGCATATTCCTCTGTTGTTGTTGAACTAACACATTAAGAAGCTGTGTTAATTGACCCAGAGTGGCTTGGAGATTGCCTTGCTGGTCTGGGGCAGGAGCCATAGGGGGCACTTCTGGTTGGTTAACTTCTTCAGGCGGGTTATTTGATGCTTGCCTCATCCTTAGTCGTCCCCTTCTAGGTCGGCTGTTTTAATCGTTTACGTAAATACTAGATTATTAAGTCTTTTACATACTAAGTTACGGAAATTGCGGAAATTTTCAAAGAAATAAACATATAAAGGGAAATATCACACAAGAGAAATTTAATCAACTAAATCAAGAGAGGAAATTTGTTTAAACCAAAATATTTAATTTAAAAAGCATAGAAGGGAATAAAATCCTATAAAGAAATCAAGGTAAAAGAAATTCAAAATACAACAAATATTGAACACTTTTTCGAAAACATAAATTAAACTACTAATCGATCCTATATCCTAAGTCGATCTGGTTACAAAATTCTTGTTGGACACATGGGATTGCTCATGTGAATCCTTCCTTCTTTCTTCGATCTTTTCTTCCTGGGGGAGTTGCATTACAGTCGTCCTTAGCTATCTTAGTTACGAATAGCTTCAAGTTGCTTCGGTCCATCATTCTTTTTCCTTTGCGGGAGGGTTGATTTCTAGACGTGCTTGGCTCCCGTTGATCAAACTTCGTCCGTGCTGCATGCTCCTCATCGGATACTTCCGTCACTTCTTTCTCGATCAGGTTTCTTACGCGAGATCGTCTTCGATTCGGGATAGACTCGTCAGGCCATTCAAAATCTTGACTAGCTTTATGATAGTCGGAAACATCCTCATCTCGTCCATGATCTACTGGCTCATCGTGGGCTTAGATATATAATCGTCCTATGGAATTCCAAACTCGAAAATCGGGGAAAACTAAACATCTATTATTTCGGAAAAAGAACGTAGCTTTTTGGAGCATAGGGTGTGATTGTAATGGCACGCAAGACATTCTATATCGTAAGAAACTTCTAAGTCCGTCTAATAGGGAAAACTCCTTACATAGGCTTCTTACTTTCAACCGGTAGTCCACAAGGGTTTCACCATTTCTTAAGTTCAAACATTGGGCCTTAATTCTAACTTCTCCAAGAGTAAGCTATGAAGGATAAGGGAGGTCATTAATTCTCCTTTTTTTGAGAATTTCTAAACTTGTCTAATCTTATCTAAGTCCTTTCGTAAACATATCTATCTTTTTCTATTTCTAGATTTATTCCTATTACCTTTATTTCTATAAACTTGTTGCTCTGATACCAACTTAAACTGTCACGCCTCGAAAGGTATCCTAAACGTGGCAGTCCGCCACATATAATATCAAGGCTTAAGAATGGCTACCTTAGTCATGCGAAAGCCTTAGTATTATATGTAAGGCGTCTAACACGGTAATAGGAGACGCTTTTGGGAAGCATAGTTTAAGCAAGTAAAGATAAACATACAAGAATCCAGAAATAAAGTATATCATATCATAAATAACCAAAGGTCTGTTACATAATTTCTTAGGGGCATACCCCGCTAATTCCAAGGATCGAGATAAACTTCATAACATCCAAAATTAAAGATTTCAAAGGAATTCTAATCTAAGTCTTCGAGTAGATTTCCTCCAAAAGCTTCAACATAAAACGTATACGGATACGGAAGACCTCGGGCACAAAAATAGGTGTTCCTGAGAATACAAATATCTATAGGGGTGTAAGCTTATGGGCTTAGTGAGTAAATCCCAAAATTCATACTCGAAGAAAATTATCAATCAAGTTTATTATTCAAACATATGAAATGCAACAACCACGTGAGCATACAAGACATATGACTTTCCGGGAATCATATGTTGAATGAATTTACGCCCTTCATTCGGGGTTGGGTATTCAGGCCAATTACAGCCACAACTTTTAAAACACTTTTATAGATCTTACCGGCTCCTATACGCCATCAAAAACTTGTAGTTATTACAGGCTCCTACTAGCCACCAATTTGTAGTTTTATGGCTCCTACTCGCCACTTACATGATATACCGGTTATGTCTACCACCACTATTATACACTTGTCCCACCAATTGTATAGTAGTGAATGCAATGTGACTCAACATATGAAGTGCATGAATAATTTCTTTAATTAAAGTCTAGTAGTTACATTTAACTTCTTTCAAGTGATCAACCAATTTCAAACAATTCAAGATATTAATACATACAACTTTATTACAAACAAATCGAGTTTCGATATACTTAGTATTCCTTTCAACATATTATCATACACTTCTTTTGATTTTTGCTTAATTCTAGTGCAACTAATTTTACAAGCACAATCAAGAGTATGAGAAAATTAACGGGAAGTAACTCACTCGGCCATGATGACACCTTTCTTGAATTGGATGGGTCGTTCGGAAATTCCACTTAATCGTAGTAATCCTCGGGATACGAACAATCCTCCTCGTGATTATCTAATCAAGAAGAATACCCAAAATGAGTATTTCATGAAATTCTATCCTTGAAGATTCTAATCTTTTCTTAAAATCGTGTAAAATCGTATAAGGGGAAATTCCAACTTAAAATGGCCATAACTTGCTCATTTTAACTCGGAATTTCGCGTATAATATATCGTTTTCTACCTACTCGAAAAGATCTACGCATTTCTAAGCTTATTTCCATAAAACTAAGTCGTTTGGGTTCCGAAAAGGTACGATCAGATTTGCCACGAATTTGCAAACACTTGTTTTCCTTCTTGTAAACAAAGCTCATTTGAAAAGATAAATATTTCAATTATTTTGTAAACTTTTGAAAGGTATATATATATATATGTAATGACTCATAACAAATGTATGAAGTAAATGAAGTTGTCTCAACTTATAAAAAGTAAGGTTTTAAAAGATTTGAACTTGAGATTCTATTGAATATTTATTACTTTTGAAAGATCTTGAGTTATTAGATGAATATTCTTTTCTAAATTTAATCTCTTGTAATTTCTTTAAATTCCTAAGGTGTGGTTTTATTTTCAAAACTTGGATTCAAAAAGTAATAAAATGACATTTTTATTTTTTAATGATTCCAAAAGAATTTCTACTTCTTGATGAAAGATAAGTTTTCATAAAACCTTTTGTTTATGTAAGAAAATCATTCCTATGCATGTTCATGGGTTTTTAGAAATCCGTTTTATTTCTTTAGAAAGAATCTTTAATTCAAGAAAACATTTTCTCATTTATTTTGTTGAGACAAAAACATTATGTTCATGCATGAATATGAATCATAAGCTATAGAAATGTAAAATAATAACTTGAAAGCTTAAGTAAATAATAAAGTAAATCAAGTATTGGGACCTTAGCTTCATCAAGGTACCCCGGGACTAAGAAAAGACTAGTCCCGAAAAAGAAAAGAAGAGAATTGTTTTGACTTGATGAGGACAAGTCTAAGACTAGAATGACTAGTCTTAAAATCAACTTGAAATTAAATAAATTGCAATGAATAAATAAATTGCATGAAAGATAAATAAATTGCAAGACAATGAGCTTATATGCTCTAAATAGTATATATAGATATATATAGATTATGTAATAGTAAAGAACATAAAGAAACATAAATGAACATAGAGGAATTTGATTATGAACAAAAACAAAGCATGAACCTAATGTTGCTTTCTTAACCTTCATGGTTTTAGAAAACACACACTAAGCTCATACTAAGTAGATGAACATGAAGAAATCTTGAGAAATTTCTTACCTAAAGGAAGCTAAACTAAGAGACTTCTTGAAGAACTCTTGAGAGAAATTGGAGAGAAATTTTTGTAGAGTAACTTTAGAGAAGAAGAAGTGTGAAGAAGTGAAGTATGAAGGGGTATTTATCGAAAAATTATAAAACTGATATTTTTGAAATCCTTGTATTAAATCGGTCCTAACGGTGTTATCAAAATATTTTTACTATTCCGAGCCCTGTGACATACTTTTTGAGCTAATCCCGTTTGGGTCCTAAAAACACTCAAAATTCACGAATCTGATATTTTTACGTTTTCTTATATTATTATGAACTATTATGACTAATCATTTCCACTTTATTTTCTAGGGCTAAAGAATACGGGAATGTCGGATCTAAATTTTAGGGTTTGTACTAGTCTTTTGTTAATATTTAGGATTGTTGGTTGACTTTTAATTCTAAGATTAAGCTTAAAATTAATCGAAATTTCAAGGGTTTACAATTCTACTTAAGCTATCTAATTCTATTTTACTATATTCGTCAAAAATCGCATAGAATAAAATTCTAACTTAAAATGGCCATAACTTGCTCATTTTAACTAAGGATTTCGCATATTATAGACCGTTTTCTACCAACTTGAAAAGATCTATCTATTTCAAAGGTTATTTTTGTCATAAAAGGTCATTTGGGTTCCAAAACCATAGGGTACAGATTCATCATGAAAATTCCAATTTCAAAACATAAATTTACAAACTTTTCCTTATCCAAAAAATATTGGTACAAAAATTGTGGATATTAGTATAGTTGGAAAAACCTTTTGAATATAATATATATATATTATATATATAGAGACTCATATTGTATGCAAGATTCCAATGGCATTATCTCAACGATTATATTTCGTAAAACAATGCTTATGGTCTTACAATTTCTTTCCTAAGTGTTTTGAAAGAATTTAATAATTTCTTGGGTTATAAGTATATTCTTATTTTATTTTCTAAAATAAATAAATTTTTCTCGTAGCTTTAGTCTTTTACAAATTTTACTTGTAGTGATAAAAATGAAGTTTCCAAGAGTTTTATTAAGTTATTGATAACTTATAAAATTTGAGTTATTCATATTTCTCCTTTTAAAAGGAAATGGTTTGATAAATAAATCTTTTTCCTATTATATTTTCATTTTCTAATCCCTTTAAAATAATTTTTTTTTTCTAAACTTGGTCTATTAAGTCTTTACCACTTTTATTTAGAAGGAAAATCATGTTTCATTATTTTCCTACGTTGTTGATAATAACTATTGTTTTTCAAAATTTATCAAGTTTATATTCTTTTTTATTTATTTGAAAACGGGTATATTATTTAAACTTGGAAAACTTTATTTTTTTAAGTGATTTTATAATTTAGTGGATTGATTTTATCTTAACTTATAAAACTTAGTCTAGTTATTATTTTTACTATGGAGTAGGTAAAATCCTACAAGTACACTTTTTGAGAAAATTTGCTTACCCAAGAATTAATAATACTAAGTTTTAAATAGACTTTATGTGACTTAATATAATAAAAGAAAATGTTTATTTTGTTAGTTAACTTCTTTGAAAAAAATCATTTTCATTATTATTTAAGAAAAGTCTTGGTGGATTGAAAAGAGGTTGTAGAAATAATTTTTTTTCCTAGGTGGGTGATAACAAAATCTTGATGTATATAAAGAGAGTTTGGTTTTATTTTTCCTTTGTTTCTTTGGTAAAATTATCCTTGTTGATACTTAAGAAAAATTTGGGAAAAGTTTGAGAGGAAGTTGTAAAAACACATTTTCTAAGTTGTTGTTGACAAATTTCTTTATTTAGTGTAACTGTTTCCTTGGTAAAATTATCCTCGTTGACACTTAAGAAAACTTTGGGAAAAGTTTGAGAAGAAGTTGTAAAAATACATTTTCTAAGTTGTTGTTGACAAATTTCTTTATTTAATGACTAGTTACATAACAAAAGAGTTTTAGTTTCAAGTTTCTCTATTAAAGAAAAATTCCACTTTAAATGTTGTTGAGACAATATCTTTATGAGGATGCATGTATATGAGCATGTAATATGAAAATGATGAAAATAAGAAAAAGGTAAGAAGCAATATTATAATAATAAGCAATGTAATAATATCAAGTATTGGGAACCTTAGCTTCATCAAGGTATCTCAGTCAAGCATTGGGAGCCTTAGCTTCATTAAGGCAATCCGGGCAAGTATTGGGAGCTTTAGCTTTATCAAGTCATCCCAAGACTCAGAGTAGACTAGTCCCAAAAAGAAAATGAAAAATAAAAATAAAGAAAAGAAAAAGTAATAATAGAAGCATTAAGAATAATAAAAGTAAGTTAGTAAGAGTTAGTGAGCATTTAGGCTCTAATAAATATATATACATATACTTAATAATATATATATATATATAATATATATAGAGTTAGACTAGAAACATAATAACAATAATAATAATAATATCATAATAACATGAAGATAATAAAATTGGAATTCATGTGCAAGAACAAAACATGAACATGTTGTTACTTCTATAACTCATGTGAGTTTTAAGAAACAACACCATAGTCATACTAAGTTACATGACATGGAAAAATAATGGTAGGAAGTGGTTACACTAAAATGTGTTTATTGTTGATGAATGAAGATGATAGATGTAAGTTTATGTGGCTAGTGGTATGTGGTAAATGGTTTATGTGTAGAGAGGATTTTGTAAGGAAAGATTTGTAGAATTTGGTTATAGAGAGTTTTGCTAGAGAGGATTTGTAGAGAGAGAGTTTGTGAAGTGAATTTGAGAGAGTTTTGTTATGTAAAATGAAGGTGTGAAAAAAGTGGAGTGAAATGGGGTAATTAATATAAATGTGGAGGAATTTTGAGTTAATTAAATAAATGAAAAAGGAAAAATGGAGGAAAAGAGGGGGGAAGGGTGGATGACAAGGGGGGAAGGAGAAAGAAATTGTGATAAAAATTTAATTTTTGTAAAGAAAAGTAATAATATGTAAAGTATGATGTGAAATAAAGTTGTATGAGAAAAGTAAAAAGTAAGAAATAGGTAGTAGAAAAAGTAGAGATAGATGAATAGTAAAATAGTACTATAAATAGTAGGCTAGATAAATAAAATACCGTCAGTAATAAAAATATGCGTAAACAGGCTATATCAAATATTTTTAGATACCGAAAAATTATGAAACTAATATTTTTGGATTTCTTATTTTATTACGAGTCTAATAGTATTAACGGAATATTTTTACCGTTCGGTGTACCAGGACACGGTTTTTGAAAACTAATCCCGTTCGGATCCAAAAGACACTAGAAATTTGTGAATTTGATATTTTTAAGCTTTCATATATTATCACGAAGTATTATCAACAATTATTTCCGTTCCATTTTTTAGGGTTTAATAGCGTGGGATTGCCGGATCTTAAACAATAGGGTTTGTTGTAGACTTTGTTGACTTTTAGGGTTTCAGTTTGACTTTCGACTTGTTAAGTTATTCGTAAGGTCATAAATTTTGTGGTTTTGTCCATATTATATTGTTTGCTCAACATATATGGTTTATTTCATTTTATTTGTGATTATTTAATATTTTTTAGTTTTTGGGATCGTTTAACCAAGTGTAGGGTTATAGATTGACTTAGTTTGATTTTTTACGAAAATTGAAAATTTTTATTCTAAAATTCATCGAAGCATTTAAGGTCTTAGTATTTTGCTGTCGAGCGTTATTTGGATATATCATATTGATTTACATGTTAGGACTCTGATAGATGATTTGATTAGTATACGGATATTGAATCAATCGATTATTGGATTTTCTATTTTGTTTTGAAGGTTCTTTTTTCTCAAGGTTAAGAATTTTCATATTTGACCTTATTTAGAATTTGGTTTTAACTGGGGTTGATTTTCAGGGTTTCGGTTTTGGTTATGATTATTTTCTAAGAATTGTGAAAAATTCAGGGGTTTACATTTCTAAGTTTAAGAATGAGTTTTCAAGAAGAAAACACAATCTAGGTTATAAAGGAAACTTGTAACTGCTCAATTCCCATACGTATACTCTGGCATGATGTTGGTGGCATATATCTAAAAGCTAGTGGCCATCTACTCTCGGATTTAATTATGTGCTTTCGAAGGCTAGCTCAACACTGGTGGGGCATAGCTTCAACATTAGCGGTGTAAAATCCAAGGCTAGTAGCATTGAGCTTTGACTTTCCATCTTTCGTCATGTATTTGTCATGTGGTAAAACATAAATATACTTTAGGTTTTGACCATAAAATCCTCTTATTCTTAATCAAATGACATTATTGCCCTTCTTTACAAATTATTTATTTGTATATTACATTAATAGTAATACAAGCCTGTACAATATGATCATACACACAAAATCTAAATGAAAAATGTTACAATCAATAGTTTTATTTTTTCACTTTAAGTTTAGCAAACAACAGTGTATAGCCTACATTTTGATAGCACACTAAGAATTAGGGTCCTAAATAGCAACTGCTCAAAAGACTAATAAAGGCAAGCTGCATAAAATTAAATCCTATGTAAAATTAAGTAATAGTCCTATGTAGTGTTTATAACTGTTACATATCTTTACCTATTTTAGTCCATCATACTGTTTAGTTTAATGAAACCCACAATCTTAAATTGTATGCATGCAACTTGTAACAAAAAGGTAGGTAAATGTTATCTTGCTACCGTTTCCCCCATCACTACCTTCTAGACCATCCTCAATGGCCTAAGTGCCTAAGTACTATATTGGCATTGATAAACCCAATTCATACTCAATCTTTCATTGAACAAAATTATGCTAAATTGTTATGGATTTTGTAGAAATCTTGAGAAATTGGTACTTAAGAGTGTTTAATGTCATATTTCAAGTCTTAAAGGAGTTAATTGGAACAAGTTTGGAGAAATTTCATCATATTTGGTGTCACACCTCAAAAGGTACCCTAACAGTACAATATTAAGATTTAAGAACAACTACTTTAATCACGCGAAAGTCTCGATATTATATGTAAGGCGTCTAGCACAATAATAGAAGACTCCAGTGGGATATGTGGTTTAAGCAATAATATAAAGTATACAGGAACTAATGAACATATATCCACCATATAATAAGGTCTTTACACAAACTAAAGGGCATTCCCTTGATCAAATCTAAGGATGTATAATACAACTTAAGTCTTATATACATAAAACTCTATGGCCAAAAGATTTTTAGGGAATTCCTATCTAAACCCTTTAATTGAATTTTCCTAAAAAACTTTCCAAAAGTGTGACCTAACCCAGATGAAAGGAGACCTTGGGTAGATTAAAATGTGTTTCTGCAACAATAAAGTCTATGGGAATGTATGTAAACCCTTGGACTTTATGCTAAGTTTATGCTTAAACCCTAGAATTAGAGGTCAACCGGAAACCCTAAAAATCAACAAAGACTATAACCAACCTTATTGTTTAGATCTGGCAATCCCGCTCTCTTAACCTTATAACAATAAAATGAGATAATTGTGGAATATGATTCGTAATAACATAGGAAAGCCTAAAAATATCAGATTCATCAAACTTTAATTTATTCCGAACTCGAATGGGATCAGTTTTCAAAAAACGTGTCTTAGGGTTCGGAATAGTAAAAATATTCCAATAACACCGTTAGACTCGTAATAATATAAAGAATTCAAAAATATCAGTTTTATAATTTTTCAATAACTAAAAATACCAGATATCGCACTCTTACGCATATTTTCTTAACTACGTATTAATTTGTTTTGTCTACTATTCATCACTATTCACCTATCTCTACTTTTTCTTATTATATATTCTTACTACCTATACACCTATTTCTTGTATTTTTTATTTCTAATACAACTTTGTATCTTTCACATCTTACTTTTTATTAATAAAAATACAAAAAAAAAAAAAAATCACTCCCCCTCCCTCCTTCCCTCTTTTCTCTATATTTTTCTTTTTTTAATTTATTTTGTTACATCTATATTACTCTTCACTTTTCCTATAAATACCTCATCTCCCTCCAATTCTTTCACACACTTCATTTCCTTAACAAAACTCTCTCAAAATATCATCACAAAACTCCTCTCCATAATTTCCTCTCTACAATTTTTTCTTCTTCATCTAACTAATAAGTAAATGTCCTAAAGCATCTTTATGTTCATGTAACTTAGTATGAACATAGTGTATGTTTTCTAAAAGCCCATAGAGGTTAAGAAAGCAATAATATGTTCATACTTTGTTCTTATTCATACAATATATTTTTATACTATGATATTGTTAATAGATTATTCTTATGTTCATGTAACTTAGCATAAATATAGTGTGTGTTTTCTAAAAGCCCATAGAGGTTAAGAAAGAAAAATTATGTTCATGTTTTATTCTTGTTCATACACTATGTTTTTGCTATTATACTTTTACTATTATGCTCTTATTATTGCTCTTATTATGCCTTTTCTTTTCTTTCTTTTCTTTTTCTTTTGGAACTAGTCTTTTGTTAGTTCCGGGATGCCTTGATGAAGCCAAGGCTCCTAATACTTGACCTTATTATTACTTGCTTCTTATATATCTCTTTATATCTTATTGTATGTTATTCTTTTCATGTTTTATTAAGATGTTGTTGTCTTAATAAGAAAAGTAAAAAGGGATTCTTCCTTTAATGTAGAAAACAAGACTAAACTCACTTTAAAAAAGTGAATTTTTGACACTTAGCAAATATTTCTCATCAAAGATTTAGAAAATGGTTCATAATAAATTCTTTTAAAAAAATTTTATACAAACTCATCATGAATTTTCAAAGTATCAATAAAGGGGATTTCTTTAAAAATCTAATTAAGTAATGATACATCTTCTTTTTAAAATGATAAAATGAAAATTTTGAGTTAAAACTTTATTGACGATAATGCTTTGCTATGCAAATTTTTCATAAAAACTTATTTATAAGAATTATTTATAAGAAGTTTTATCAACTTCATAATACCTATCAAGAACTAGACAAGTTTTCAAAGTTAAGATAAAAATTAACTCGTTAGATTATAAACCCACTTAGGTAAGTAGGGATTTGTCAAGGAAAGTAAGCTTTAAAGAAGATAAAATTAAATACTAAGAAGTAGAAGAATGTAAACATGAAGAGAAAATGTACATGTAACACAACTTAAAACATTAGAAATCATCAACTACTTAAGAAAAATTTTGGAAACCTCATGTTCTTATCACTAGGAATAAAAAATTGGTAGATGTCTTAAAAGGACCAAGTTTTTCAAAAGTTAAATTATCTTTGAAAAAGTTAGAAAATGAAATTTTAATAAGAAAACACTCACTTATAATAACCCAAGAATTTTTAAGTTTTCCTTTCAACAACTTAAAAGGGACATTTTCAAAGTTTCTATCTTCTAAATTCTTAAAGACAAATTGTTTTATGAAAGATCAATGTTGAGACAATACAACAAAAATCATGCATACAATGTGAATATATATACACTTAAAACATTTTTCAACTATACAAATATCCGTGTATTTGTCTAAAGGTTTTTGGATGAAGGAAAAGTTTGGAAAAATTGTATTTTCAAAAGTTGGGAATTTTTGTAACTATTATGTCCCCTTTTGTTTCACGACCAAAATGACCTATTTTAATTAAAAAAACCTATAGAAATAAATAGATCTTTTCCAGTAGGTAGAAAACAATATATAACATGCAAAATTTCGAATTAAAATGAGCAAGTTATGGCCATTTCAAGTTGGAATTTCCACCAATACGAATTTTACCGCAAATAGAAGCTAGAGTTAGAAAACTTGAGTAGGAATTCCATTGAATACTTATTTTGTGTATCTCCTTTGTTTAGAAAATAAAGAGGACGACGTTTGCTACCCTAAGGACTATTTTGATTAAAGGAACTACTATTAAGGCATGGCCGAGTGAGTTAACTATCGTTTATTTTACATACTCATGTTTGTACTTGTAGTTTAGTGGCACTAGAACTATGAAAAAGATAAAATGAAAAACTGCATGTGATTTATATTGTTTGATGAATTGATGTTAAGCATATCGAGTCTTGAATTGTCTATTATAAATTATATATTTTACTACCATGTTGGAATGTCTGAAATTTGTATGATCACCTTCAAAATAAATTAACTAAATGCTAAACTCTTAATAAAATTGAATCATGCACTACACGAATAGAGTCTCATTGCATGCGCTATTGTACATTTGGTGGGACGAGTGTATGATAGTGGTGATTGGCATAACTAGTAGTATCTGCATGTGGCGAGAGATAGCCGGTAAGATCTACATATCTTTGGTGGCGATTAGTAGTCAATAAAAACTATAAATTATTAGTTGGTCATAATTGGCCAGTATACCCAACCCCAAATGAAGGGCGTAAATTCATTCAACATATGGTTCCTAGCAAATCATGTCTTATATGCTCATGTGTTTGTTGCATTTCACTTGTTTGAATAATTAAACTTGTTTTGACAATTTTTGTTCTGAGTATGGTAAACCGGGAATGTTCTCAATAAGCTAATAATGGTTACACCCCTACAGATTTTTGTAAGCACATAAGCATTTGCTTTTGTATCAACGATGTCCATTTATCCGCGTAAGTCATCTTTTGGGAGAAATCCAATCAATGACCTGGATAAGACTTCCTTTAAAATCTTTTGGTGAAATTATTTAAGTTTTATTATAAAGACCTTGTATGCTTTATATTACTTTCTTAAATTACATTTTGTACCAACGTCTTGTATTACTATGTTATACGCCTTACATATAATATTGAGACTTTCACGTAACTAAGGTAGCCACTCTTAATTCTTAATATTGTATATGACGGACTGCCACGTTTAAGGTACCTCTTGGAGCATGACAGTATAAGCTTAACTAGCTTAATGAGAATATTCTCGGCTATCATATTTGAATCAAGATATCAAACAAGTTATAATTAGAAAAAACATATGTGATGCACCAAACACATGAGCAAGCAAGGCATATGGTTTATGGGAACCATATGTTGAATGAATTACGCCCTTCATTCGGGGTAAGGTATACTAGGCAATGATGACCAACACTTTTTAAAGTAAAACTTTTATAGATCATACCAGTTACTATTCGACAACACAAAAACATGTAGATTACACTGGCTACTACTCGCCAATACAAAACATGTAGACTATACTGGCTACTACTCGCTAACACATAGATATTACTAGTTATACCAACCAACATTATTATACCCTTGTCTCACCAAGTGTATAATAATGAATGCAATGTGACTCACTACATGATATCTATGAATCCATTTGTTAAATTCTTTCATGTAATTAAAATAGCTTAGAGACGATCATAGAATTTACATACATATCAACATGGCAATATATATCAAACTTGTAATTAACAACAATTGATGCATCAATATTCTTAACATAATTTCAACTAGTATTATAAAGCACATGCACTTTCCATTTTCATCTTGCCCTACTTCTAGTGCTTCTAATACTATAAGCACAAGCACGAGTATGAAAACTTAAGAAGTAAACTCACTCGGCCATGACATGGATAAACTCCTAATCAAACTAATCTTCAGGATACGAGACTTCTCCTTCCTTATCACCTAGACAAAAAAATACCCAAAATGATTATTTCATAGAACTTCTACTTAAATTTCTAACTCTATCTTCTATTTGCATTAAAAATGGATTTGTGGAAATTCCAACTTAAAATGGCTTTAATTTGCTCATTTTAACTCAGAATTTCACATATTATATGTTGTTTTCTATCTACTCAAAATATATATTCATTTATAAGGTTATTTTAGTCATAAAAAGCCATTAGGTTCCAAAACATCATGGTACAAAATAGTTACGAAATTTTCAGCCCTTAAAAATACGATTTTCCATATTTTTCTTTATCCAAAAATTCTTAAACAAATATATAGATATGTATATGGTTGGAAAAAAGTCCTTTTGATACATAAATAAACTCATATTTTATACATGATTTTATTGGTATTGTCTCAATAATTATTCTTCACAAAACAATTTGTCTTATGGGTTTAAAAAATTGGACTTTGAAAATTTTCTCTTTAAGTGGTTTGAAAGAAATTACAAATTTTTGGGTTATTATAACTCAGTGTTTTCTTTTTATATGTTATTTCCTTACTCTTCAAAGATAAATTAACTTTCAAAATTTTGGTCCTTTAAGTTATCTATCAATTTAATTTCTAGTGATTGAAAAATAAGGTTTTCAAATTTTTCTTAAGTTGTTGGTAGGATCTAATGTTTTGAGTTATATTAAATGTATGTTCTCTCATTATATTTATGTTCTTCTACTTCTTAAAAAATAATTTTACCATTTTAATACTTTACTTTCTCAAGTTGTTGGCAAATTTTATTTCTCTAAGTTGGTTTCTAAAATAGTGAGCTGATTTTACCTTGATTTGAAAAAACTTACTTTATTCTTACTATTTATCAAGTGGTAGTATAACCCTTTTTGATAAGTTTATAAGAAAAGCTTTCATAACAAAGAATTATCAACATTATAACTTAACAAAAATTTCATTTTGACTAAAAATTAAGTCTTGTAGAAGCTTACCTAATAAGCGATTTCAAAGTCTATGATGAACCTATTTTGAGTTTTGTAAAAGATGTGGTTGGTTATGATCGTAACTTTAAATGAAAATTTTCTTTTAAGTGCTAAAATCATTTTTATGGAGTAATTAGTTCCTATTTATAAAAAGAAAAGAGTTCCTTTTATCATTTCAAGAAATCTTTATTGTGACAACATCATTATGATCATGCATGAATATGATTAAGTAGCTATATGAAGGATGAGAATAATCCATGTAAAGAAAGATAGAGATACAAGAAGCAAATAATCATATATATGTATAAGGTCAAGTATTGGGAACCTTAGCTTTATCAAAGCTTCCCAAAACTATGAATATACTAGTTCTAAAAGGAAAATAATAAATCAAGAAAATCATGGGAGTCTTAGATTGGTGTCAAGGCTCCTCGAACTTATATTATGGACAAGTCCCATAAAAGAAAAGGAAAGAAAAGAAAAGAAAAGAAAACGCATAATATTAAGAGCAAACAATAAGATGTTAGGTTAGTGAGCATTTAGGCTCTATAAATATAGATATAGATATACATAATATATATATATATATATAAAGTTAGATTATAGCAATAATAATATAACAACATGATAATAGCAACATAATAACAATAATATAATGGGAGTTTAGGCATCAATAAGAACAAAACATGAACATATTATTGTTTTCATAACCTTATTAGTTTAGGAAACTCACACTATGGTCATATTAAGTTACATGACATGAAAATAAGTATATAAGAACCTTTACTTAAGGTTATCTATGAGTTGGAGAAGAAATGAAGTAATTATAGTGGTATATGGAGGATGGTTTTATGAAGAGAAGAGAGAGAGTTGGGAAGAGAATTTTGGAGAGAGGATTTGAGGAGAGAATTTGGTAGAGTTTTGGTAGGAAAAATAATATGTGTGAATGAAATGGAGGGAAAGGGGAGATTTATACGTAAATATGAAGTGAAATTAGATGTAATAAAATAAATTGAAAAAGAAAACAAATTAGATATAGAGAGAGAGACAGAGAAGGGTGGTGTCACTTTTGCTGTGTAGAGGGAGAGAAGTTGATTTGTTTTGTATTTTTGTAATGAAAAGTGATTAAGATGTGAGATGTGTGTTATAAAGTTGTATTGGAAATGAAAAATGTAAGAAATAGGTATAGGTAGTAAGAAGTAGGTTGTAAGGAATGAATAAATAGAAATTGTATAATAAATAGTTGACTAGATAATTAAATTATTGGTAGTAAAAAAAATACGCCTAAATATGGTATATTTGATATTTTTAGTTATAAAAAAATTACGAAACTGATTATTTTTAAAATTCTCATATTATTACGAGTCTTCTAGTGTTATCGGAATATTTTTACTATTCCAGGTACTAGGGCATGTTTTTTGGAAACTGATTTCGTTTGGGTTCAAAACGAATCAAATTTTGACAAATTGGATCTTTTTAAGCTATCTCATATTATTTCGAACTATGATCTACCATAAACTTGTCTTTATTGCTCTTAGGTTTTGAACGCGGGATTGTCGGAGTTAAAACTACTAGTATGCCTCGATCCTTGTTGACTTTGAAGTTTCGGTTTGAATAGGGTTAAGGTTTACTCCAATTTTACCCTAAAATTGAGGGTTTACATTTGGAAACAAAGAACACTATACACCGGCCAAAATAGAGCCTACACTACTATAGAAGCCTCAACACGGGCAAAAGTTTAATTCAACACAGGTAGTGCAGGAAGATAGAACATCAACCTTCATTTTTAGACTATACACCAGCTTCTGGGAATCTAACGGCGCTGACGTATGGCCAACATAAGCTGTGAACAGAATGGAAAACATTAACACCATCACTAATGCCGCTAGCTTTCTTTAAAGATAAACACTAGTGTTTAATGTTTAACTTTGCATACAAGCTCCTAGAGGATTCACGCTGACAACATTTGTCCGATGCAGACTATGTATAATAGCCAAAATGTTAAAGCCATCTCTAAGACTGCCATATGGCACTGCCAGTGTAAAGTTCTTAGAAATTTTGATAGATAACATACATCAGCAAATTTTGATTCTACACCACTAGTGTAGAAGTCGGTGTAGATGCAAACCTGACAGTTTAAAGAAGAATGTTGGTAGTGTTCTTTTCTACGATTTAAATTTATACAAAAACTGGCATGGTACACTGCTAGCATACATTAAGTAATTGCTGAAGTACGTTGTGGCTGTTCAAATTCTAATTTTTGTTCTATAAGATGTGCGTCCATATCTAATTTGTTTCCATTCTTACTCATTCCAAAAACCCTAGAAAAGAGAGAGTATTGTATTAGAATAAGTGGCTAAGTTCTTCTTTTTAAGCCAAAGGATTATTACAAGACTGAGTTCTTCAAGAATTATGAGATCGAATTGAATTGTTTGTTTCTGTTCTTGTTTTGGTATTTGTGTATCCTTTGATCTTTTTGTTCTTATTATATTGTTTGATTGATGCAAATTAGGATCCGTTTATTCAATTAGTAAGGTGATAATCTATCAATTAGAATATCAAATCTGCAATCGTTTGATTATTCTAATATCTATGACACAATAACATGAATTATTATGAGATAGGTAATCGATTTATGTTATGGAGATATATAATTTGATCTAAATAATTTAAGTGTTTGATTTGTTGGTCAAAATTGATTGTCTCTCTTGTTTTTCATGCTTTTGATAAATTAAACCTTAAGAGCTTCTTTAGGGTTGTTTAGTCAAAAAGAGAAATAACCGAAGAGCTTTTTTTTGTTATTGAAAAGGTAAGGAGAGATAGGTTGTTAGAGCTTATTAATAGCCATAATTAATTTATTCGAGATAATAGATATTTTTGCATCAATGTTCAATTCTGTGAACTGAGTTGTGGTAATACTTTTAGTTAGGAATCCTTTGATATTGAATTAACTCTTAAACTATGTTTACTCGTTTTAGATATTCTTTTCTTATTATGATCTTTGAATAGAAATAAATTTTATCAATCTCTGTGGATTGACCTTGTAATGCCCTGGAACTCTGCTTACCTAGGTATTGTTCGCTTTAGCCATACGCCATACTGTTTTTTTCTTTTTGGTGCTAACACTTCCTAAGGGGTCATCCATTCTAAGATTGCTTTGCTCAGAGTACGTTTAACTTTGGAGTTCCGACGAACTATAAGCCACTACACCAAAAGATGCCTCTGTGATTAGAGTTCCAAATCAATATTTGAGGCATATTACATACTCTTCCACTTAGAGTGTAAACCCCAAAATTTTTGAAATTGGTTTAACCTAAAACCCTAATCTGGAAGTCAATCGGAACTCTAAAGTTAACAAAACCCTAGTTAAACGTAATAGCTTAAGTCCGACAATCCCAAATAAGCAACTCAGAGAAAGTAAGAGTTTAGAATGTAGAATAGTGCGTAATTACTTGATGAAGCTTAAAAAGATCATATTAGTAAAACCGCAAATCGTCTTGAACCCAATCGAACATAATTCTTGAAAAGCGTGTCCCGGGACTCGGAATAGTAAAAATATTCCGAATATACTATTATACTCGTAAAAATATAAGGTTTTCAAAAATATCAATTTTATAATTTTTCGGTAAAAAAAATAACAGATATCGCAATTATACGCATATTTTCTTACTACCAGTACTTTATTAGTCATATCTACTTTACATTACACTATTCACTACTATTCTACACTATTCTTTTATCTTTAGTTTTTCTTACACCTACTCTTACAAACACCATAACCTATAACCTTTACTTTTTACCTTTCCCATAACTTTATTTCACATCTACCTTACTTATTACTTCATTTAATCCACAAAATACAAAATAAACTCTCTCTTCCCTCCTCTACTCTCTATGGCCGATGCCCCCTCCCCCTCATGCCCTCTCAATTTGTTTTATTTTATCTTTAATTAAATCACTCAAAAAATCACTCCACATTTTCCTATAAATATCCCCCTCCTCTTTCACTTCTTTCACACATTTACTACTTACAAATTCTCTACAAAAACTCTCTCAAATTCTCCTCTCAAAACTCTCTCCAAATATCCTCCCAAAACTCTCTCAAAATAATCACAAAACCACTTTCTACCTATAAGAAACCTATAACCACATAACACTACCAAAGCCTTCTTTAGGTAAACTTTTCCTATTATTTTCTTCTCCTCATGTCAGGTAACTTTACATGACCATAATGTGAGTTTCCAAAGACTAAGTGTTATGGAAGCTACAGTATGTTCATGTATTGCTCTTGTTCATGAAACTCCATTTATGTTTATATTGTTTTATTTTGTTCTTCCTATTGTTATTATGTCATTATCTATATATATATATACATATTCTTTAGAGCATATAAGCTCACTTGCAATTTATTTATTTTCATGCAATGCAATTTATTTATTCCTTGTTTTTTTAATACTAGTCTCTAACCTTAGACTTGTCCTCGTCAAGTCAAAACAAATTTTTCTTTCATTTTATTTTTCTTTTAGGACTAGTCTATTTCTTAGTCGCGGGAGCCTTGAAAAAAAAAAAAGCTAAGATTTCCAATACTTAACTTTATTTATTATTTATCGCTTGCTATTAATTCTCATAAATCATGTTCATTAAGATTGTTGTCCAAATTTTTCAAGTTCTAAAAATAATTGATAAAAAGAAGGTTTTATCACATAGGAATAAGTTTATATGAAATATAAAATCTATGGTTTAACAAAAAATAAAGTCATTCCTTTCCAAGTTACTAAAAGAACCCACTACAATTTTAGAAACTACTTTTGTTATGAAAAGCTTTTTAAATCATTTATTATCCCACTTTGTTTTTCAAAAGAAAACAATTTTCGGTACAAAAATGATTTCTATGAAAAACATACCATGAGGAAAGGATGAGAAATTTTCAAATAAAGATCTTTTCAAACAAATGGACAAAGAAGAAAATTACTTTTCGAAAAAGTCATCTAGGAAAAGTAATGAGTCAAACAAGAAGTGATTCTTTGAAAAACAAAGTATTCATTTAAAAGATCTACAAAAATAAATTTATTGTAAACTATAGCTTTCTAAACTTTTAATTTGACATTGTTTTACTTAAGAAACATAAATAGACAACAAACACTTGAGCATGAATAAATATGAGCTACGTAGCTATAAAAGAGAATTTTTCAACTATATAGATAACTAAGTATTTATCAAACAAATTTTGAATGATTTAATATTTGAACCCAAAATTATTTTGAGTTGGAAAATTCGTGGTGAATTTTGTCGCCACTGTTTTCTGTTTTGGAGCCTATATCATCACGTTTGTTAAAAATAGTTTCAGAAATGGGTATATCCTTTCGAGTAGGTAGAAATCGATATATTAAATGCACAATTCCGAGTTAAAATGACCAAGTTATGGTCTTTTTAAATTGGAATTCTCCTTTATATGAACTTTAAAGTTCTCATGACAGTGTTTTGTCAAAATTCAAGAAAATCATCAAGAAATACTCATCTTGGGTATTTTCTTGGGTTTGGTGATTCTGAGGAAGAATACCTATATCCCGAAGACTATTTCGATTAAGTGGAGTGTGTGAGCAACTCATCCGCTAGAGAAATCGTTGTCATGGCATCGTGAGTTTAATTCCTTAAAATGCTTTACTTGTTTGTACTTGTAATTTAGTTGCATTAGAATTAAGAAAAGATAAATGGATATGTTTGTAAAGGTAATTCTTTGAAAGAATCCTAAGAATATCGAGGTCGGAATTGATTTAATGTTTGTTTTAATATAACACTTGATTTGTATGAGATTCTTTGATCGCCTTAAATTTGATAATGATGATGTTATGATATCATAAATAAATGGATTCATGCATACCAAGGAATGAGTCACATTGCATTTGGGTTATTATCTTTAGGTGAGAAGGATAGTAAGCTCATGTCGAAAGCAACACTTGGCGGAGTGTCCGAAAGTAATTGCTTGACGACGTTAAGGAAATGCTTGGCGGAAGATTCGAAAGCAAGGCTCAATTCAAGTAGACTTCATATGCTTGGCGATATTGGTCGAAAGCATAAATCTTTTTACTAAAACTACTTGTTTGAGGTTATGTATCACCATACCCGAATGAAGGGCGCAAATCCATTCAACATATAGCTCCCAGAAAACTATATGCCTTGTTTGCCCACGTGTATGATGTATTCCATTTGTTTGATTAAACAACTTGTTTGAAATTTTGTTGCAAGAAGTTATTTATGGAAATAGTTCTCACAAGCCTGTTAGCTTATACCCCCATAGATATCTTTTGCAGTTCCCTTATCTGTGGTTGAGGCCACGAGGACCTTGCAGACAGGTAATTTCTTTTTGGATAAGGAAATTCTAGATGAAGTTTAGTGTTGGATAAGATGTACAATATTCTTGTGATAGATTTGTGAATAAGGGAAATGTCCTTAAGTTTGTAAGATCATTGATATAAGTAAATGAATATTATGAATCCACTTTTCTTAATATGTTACCATATCTTCTTAAGCTTCATAATTCCATGTATGGTCCTTTAAATTTGTGAGAGCATGCCTTAATATCAAAGCTTTTGGGAGTGGCTAAGATTGTCATACTTAAGCCTTTATATTGAGTGTGGCGGACTGTTACGTTTAGGGTACCCCTTGGGGCGTGACATATAGAACTGACGACCTCGTCAATTTCGTTATATAGGTTTAAAACCACACCAGACATTAAGGACACACTCCTCCACTTTTGACTGGTGAATTGCTCTAATACCACTTGTAACGCCCCAGAACTCCATCCACTGAGGTATTTTCCGCTTTGGCCATACACCGCATGGTTTTATCCTTTTTGTGTTAACACTTCCTAGGAGGTCACTGTAAACCCCAGAATTTTTCATAATTCTTAGAGAATGTTTTTGGAATGCCGAATCGAAACCCTAAAAGCTGACCCAAGTTGAAACGGAGCCCAAAACAATATCAATCATGGGATTTCATAAGAGATTCCTCAAAAAAGAAAATAGAAGATTCAATAATCATTCCACACAAAACCGGAACATGAGACAATCCATCTATCCGATCCCTAATGTAAATCCCTCAATTTCTATGATAAAGTGAGATTAAACCTTAACCCTAGTCAAACCGAAATTTCAAAAGTCAATAAAGATCAAGACAATAATATAGGAAATCTAAAAATATCAATTTTATAATTTTTTGGTAACTAAAAATATCATATATAGCTTGTTTACCCATATTTTTTATTACTGCCGGTATTTTATTTGTCTAATCTACTATTCATAATAGTATTTCTACTATTCATTATTATTTTACTATCTCTACTTTTTCTTACAACCTACTTCTTACTACCTATACACCTATTTATTATATTTTTTAGTTCCAATATAACTTTTTACGTAACTTCTCTTATACTTCAATTTCTTTTCATTACAAAATACAAAACAAAACAAAATTCTCTCTCTCTCCCCCTATATTGCTGTTGGCCCCTCCCCTCTTCTCTCTCTCTCTGCCAATTTCTTTTTTTTTCAATTTATTTTATTACGACAATTTACCTCCAACTTTTCCTATAAATACCCTTTTCCCTCCTTCATTCTTTCACACCTTCATTTTACATAACAAAACTATCCCAGAATTTCTCCACAACTTCTCTCTCCATAAATTCTCTCTACAAAAACTCTCTTCCATTCAATCTTTTCCAAAATTCTTCACTACACATAAACCATCTACCTTTCCTTACTACTCACATAATACCACATTCATCTACCATCTTCATTCACTCAAAAATACTCTTAGGTAAAATCCTATTTATATTTGTTTACTATGTCATGTAATTTAACATGATCATGGTGTGTATTTCCTAAATAAATAATTGTTATGGAAGTAACACTATGTTCATATTTTGTTCTTGTTCATGAACAAACTTTACTTTATGACTATGTTGTTTTATTATGTTGTTATTATGCTCCTAATCTAACTTTATATATATATTATATTTATATGTATATCTATATATCCTTAGAGCCTAAATGCTCTCTAACTTGCTTTTATATTTCTTTTATTATTACTTTCTCTTTTCATTCTTTTTCTTTTTCTTTTTCTATTTCTTTTTTTATTTTAAGTCTCGGGATGCCTTGATGAAGTTAAGGCTCCCAATACTTAATCGGGTTGCCTTGATGAAGCTAAGGCTCTCGATGCTTGACCGGGATAACTTGACGAAGCTAAGGCTCTCAATGCTTAACCATATTATTATGTTTATTTGCTAATATATATTTCTTACTATTATGTATTAATCTTACTTTTTCATTTCTACATAATCATATTCATGCATGATTAGAATATTATTGTCTTAATAAAAATAAAAATTGATCTTTTGTTAATAAAGAAAAGTAAACTAAATTCTTTTTAAAAAGTTTGACAAGCTAATCATAAATTTTAAATTATTAATAATGAAGATTTCTTCACACAATAAAGGAAACTTAGTTCCTTCATAAGTAGGAACTAAATACTCCATTAAAATATAATTTTTAGCATTAAACTTGAGATTTTAATCCAACCATATCTTTTATAAAACTTAAATAGGTTCATCATAGATTTTAAAAATCATTAACTAAGAATGCTTCTACAATACTTAGTTTTTATATTGTTATTCTCTTTTCAAAGTCAAAATGAAATTTTTGCTAAGTTCTAATATTGATAATTCTTTATTCAGAAAGCTTTTCTTATAAACTTATCTAAAAGGATTATTCCACCACTTGACAAATATTAGGAATAAAACAAGTTTTTCAAATCATGGTAAAATCAACTCACTATTTTAGGAACTAACTTAGGAAAATAAAATTTGCCAAGAAGGTAAAGTTTTAAAGGTAAACTTATTTTCTAAAGAAGAAAAAGAATATAGAAGTGAGAGGAAAACATACATTTAACACAACTCTAAATATTCAACAACTTAAGGAAAATTTTAAAAAGCTTATTTTTCAATCATTAGAAATAAAGTTAGTAAATAACTTAAAAAACAAATTTTTGGAAATTAAATTACTTTTGAAAGAATTAGGAAATGAAATTAAAATAGGAAAACACTCACTTATAACAACCCATGAATTTTAAGTTTCCTTCTAGTAATTTAAAAAGGAAAAATTTTCAAAGTTTCATCTTTTAAAACTCTTATAAACAAATTGTTTTGTGAAAAATCAATGATGGGACAACACTACAAAAAATCATGCATACAATATGAGTATATATATATATATATATATATGTGTGTGTTCAAAGGATTCTTCAACTATATAAATATCCATATATTTTTCTTAAGGATTTTTTATAAAGAAAAGTTTGAAAAATCATATTTTGTGGACTATGAAATTCTTAATTATTCTGTACCATGGTAATTTGCAACCCAAATAGCTTTTTATGACAAAAATAACCTTAGAAATAGATAGATCTTTTCGATTAGGTAAAAAATGGTACATGATATGCGAAATTCCGAGTTAAAATGAGCTAGTTATGACCGTCTTAAGTTGGAATTTCTTCCTATCCGGATTTTGACTCAAATATTAGAATAGAATTAGAAAGTTCAAGTAGAGATTCCACGAAATACTCATTTCGAGTATTTCTTTCGTTTAAGTATCGAAGTTTGGGAGGATCCATATTCGGAGGACCACTACAAGTAAAGAAGGGTAGCAAAGATGGCCGAATGAGTTTATCTCCTACCTTTTTACGTACCTGTTTATGCTTGTAGCTAGAGGTACTAGAAGTAGGAAAAGATGAAAATGAATTATGCATGATAACGTTGGTTGAAAGGATACTAAGCATAGCGGGACATGAATTTTTGTTAATCAAATTGTGTTTTATTATTATCATGTTGGAGTGTCTGCAATTCTATGATCGCCTTAAAGTACCTTAATTACATATTTCGAGTTATATATATTAATTGATTCATGCATACCACATAGTTAGTTTCATTTCATTAGCTACTATACTTGATGGGACAAGAGTATAGTAGTAGGGTTTGCGGAAGCCGTTACACCCACAAGTTTCCAATAAAAATTTAATTAAGTTATCAAAATTAATAAAACCTAACTTAAGAAGGTTTAAAACAGCCGAAGTAGAGGAAGACGAAGAGAGGAGCAAAATGCCTCTAACCAACCGGATGTTGAAGCAGAGCAACCTACCGCTCAAGGAGTCGCTGCACCTCAGATGAACTTGCACACCACGCTAGGACATCTGACCCATGTGTTAGAAGTGATTAGACAGAACATGCCAGCATCCGTACCCGTACTTGAAACCACGCAAGCACCGGCACCTGCACCAACACTACCACAACCACAAGTATCAACTAAGGCATCTGTGCAAAGGAACATGCACTCCCAAAATGCACATTACTCCACCCCCACCGCTAAGGCCATATAAGATTATGTTGCCTGATTTCATCAAAAGCAACCGCTACTTTGAGGGAGCCTATGATAAGCTAGAGGAGGCTGAAGATTGGCTGGCCGAAATTGAGATGTCTTTTGATGCATATGAAGTTTCGAACCACCTACGAATCAAGTATGGGACATTCATGCTTCGTCTAAACGCTAGAATATGGTGGGAGTCAAAGAAAAGGGAGCTGATAACTCCAATCACTTAGGAAATGTTTAGACATGAGTTCTTGGAAAATTACTTCCTAGGAAGTTTACGAGTAAGGATAGTGCAGACTTCTTACAAATTACTCAGAAAGGAGGAACTATCGAGCAATACAAGACCGAGTTCAGTAGATTGCTGTTGTATGCCTCTGACTCCTACAAGTACAGCGAGGAATTGAAGAGACAAGTCTTTATAGGAGGATTGGATGAAGACTTGAGAATGAGGTTGGAAGAATTCGATATAAAGAGTTACCAAGAATTGGTGGAGAGAGATCGGATTATAGAAGAAGCACGAAAAAGGAGAGAAAGAAAAGAAGAAGAGGAAACCCCAATTGTTGAGAAGAAGTTTTATGTTGAATCCAGTTTCATACCCCCACAAAAGAAATTCAAGATCTCCAACAACTATAAGAACAATGATGACAGTGAGAGATTCGCACCAAAAGACGTCAAGTGCTGGAAGTGCAATGGAGCACACTACCCCAAGAAGTGTCCTCAGTTATTTGGAAAGTATTTCTTCTGTGGAAAAGCAGACCATAAGATATCAAAATGTCCAAACAAAGGAGTTAATACTTGTCATGTCTGCAAATAGAAAGGGCATTTCGCCAACAGCTGTCCACAAGGGAGGAATATTCTGACAAGATCTTCAGGAGAAGTTGTTCCTATAAGGATTGGGAAAGGAAATGGAAGTGGAAGTGAAAGCAGATCATGACCCACTGCTTCAGGAATTCGAATCTACAACCTGGAGGGACAATGGATAAGTGAAGGAACAAATGAAGAAGATGGAGACTTGGCTGCCTTGGAATACAAGAGAGGCTATAATTGCGACATGGGAACCGGTAAGCCTTAAACCCCTTTTGTTGTTATTACTTTGTTTCAAGCAATAGTTTAACGTTTTATGGATAAGTGGAGATGCGAATAGAAGTAATAATCCCTCTATCAGATATGCAAAAAAAGAGTACGGTTAGGAAAATGGAATGTTTTTGCCCTTTTGGATTTCGAAGCAACACATTCTTTTACACCTAGTCTAGATGAGAAGTTGGGACTACCAATAACAAACGTCAATCTCTAGTTTTAAGATTTAAAATCCCCATAAGAAAGGACGATGAAATCCTAGAAGTGTTGAAAGATCATCTAATAATGACGTAAGGACATGCAATCACTCGTGATGATATTAAGAAGTAATCCTTGGTACAAGACGTTTACCCCTCGATAAAACTCCAATAAAAGTCACAAGGAGAACATAGAACTCATAAAAACAATAAGAAGGGAAGATAACGTTGGTAAAAGGAGAGTCATGATTCTTTCAAGTTAACAAAGAAAGTTCCAAAAATGGATGACTATCTGGATGACACAAAAGAAAATGAAGAGAAACCAACCCTTGGAGATATTCATGATTTTCGATAAAGTTTCCGGATAAATAGGATGACATCCGAAGAGGAGGATCAACTTTGAGAATAGACTATTGGCCTTTGAATAATCTTAATAGAATTCAAAAGAAGTCGAAGGTTCAACTACAAGAATTTTGAATCAAGGCTTTATGCAATCAAGTGTACCCCCATGGAATATGCCAGTTCGGCTTATAATGGGAGAAAAGGATAAAACCCTAAGTTTATGTGTTGATTCTCGAAGATGAACAAGGTCACAATCAAGAGTGAATACCCACTCCCAGGAATTGAAGATCTTTTGACCAACTACAAAGAACAAACACGTTTTCTCACAATTTAAGATCAAAATACTACCAGCTAAGGATCAAATCAAAGGATGATTCAAAGAAATGCCCCTCAAATTCATTATGAACATCCCAAGTTTCTGGTAATGCTTTTTGGATTGTCCAAATCAAACCAAGAATATAAGTCGCTAATGGATAAGTAAGTGATTAACGAAAGTCGTAATCTAATCTAAAGGGAAAGGGAGATAATCAAAGATTGTAATCTTAAGTATTTAATAAAAAAGGGATTGAGAAGCTAAACATCGAGATTTCAAGGCAAAGCATAAAGGAGGAGACAATCGATATGGTATTTAAAACCAACCTTGGTGGAAAAAGAATAAAGAAGATTAACGCTAAGATGAGAAGATACAAAGGATAAAGAAGAAAATATGGAAGGAAACATGTTCGGATCAACAATAATAGAGAAACTAAAGGATGAACTTGAAAACTAAGAACAAGGAAGAAAGTAAGGAAAAAGTTATGAGTACAATTCATAACCGAGGATTAACGGCACATTCGAGAAGAACTCGGATATACCAAAGTTTCAAAGAAAGTTAGTAATAAGATAAGAAGAATGTGTCAACAAGAAAGTAAGAACATCAAAAGGATGAAAGATCTATAAAACCTTTGCCGGTACCAAAATAAGGATAGAAGCAGACTTTCGAGATTTTGGATTTCCCACAGTACTAACAAGAAGGCAAAAGACATTTATGGTATAAGTTGATTGATTAACTAAGTTGGCTTGTTTCTTAGTCACATTCTCTATGTACAACCTAGCAAAGTCTTATAAAAGAATTTGAGATGAAAGCAAAGAGTCCTAATCAGGATCATAACAAACCCGGACATAAGAATGATACATATAAGAGGAGCTAACAAGAAATTTTGGGGAAAAAGAGACCTTTAGATGCTACATAACGAACGATCAGAGAGAACAATCCAAATTTGGAGAAACGATTAAGAGTGTCTCACGAATTTCCAAGAATGAGGAAGGCACAAGATAAACAAAGAAAGTGAGACTTATCGGAAAATGGGGACCCTAGAAATTTTGAACAGAGATCAAGTGTACTTAAGAAAAAGGAATGTTTATCATATGATCTTTTGGAAATAATAAAACAAGTTGGAAGTTTAGCTTAACCTGTTGGGAACATGTGATAGTTTCCAAATCTCTATATAATGATTGGTCAAGGGATCAGTTTCGGAGATAAAAAGGTGGTACTCATAAAGGAGGACCTTCCCTATAAGGAATACCTATTACAGATATTTGTCCAAAAGTTCAAAAGATAGAAAATAAGGAAGTCGAGTAAGCCAAAGGACTAAGGAGAAATCTTTTTTTAAATACTTAAAGAACTATGGATGAAGTGTAAGCCAAGTATCCAAGTTTGTTTGAAGCTGCAGTTATGAATTTCAAGTTTTGAGGACAAAACTTTCTTTAAAGGGGGTGGGTTGTAAACCCCCAAATTTTTGGAATCGGTTTAGCCTAAAACCCAAACCGAAAGTCAACTGGAACTCTAAAGGTCAACAAAACCCTAGTTAGACGTGATAGCTTAAGTCCGGCAAGCCCGAATAAGCAACTGGTAAGAGTAAGTAGGAGTTTAGAATATCGAATAGTGCGTAATTATCTAAGGAAGCGTAAAAGATCAGATTAGTAAAATCGCAACTCGTTTCGAACCCAATCAGACACGGTTCTTGAAAAACGTGTTCCAAAGCCCGGAAGAGTAAAAATATTCCGAATATACCGTTAGACTCGTAAAAATATAAGGTTTTCAAAATATCAGTTTTATAATTTTTCGGTAAGTAAAAAATACAGATATCGCATTTATACGAGTATTTTCTTACTACCGGTACTTTATTAGTCATATCTACTTTACATTGCACTATTCATTACCATTCTACACTATTTTTTTATCTCTACTTTTTCTTACACTTACTCTTACAAATACCATAACCTATAACATTTACTTTTTACCTTTCCCATAACTTTATTTTACATCTACCTTACTTATTACTTTATTTAATCAACAAAAATACAAAAAAAATAAATCTCTCCCTCTCTCTTTCACCTAGGGTCGGCGCCCCCTCCCTCATGCATTCCTCAATTTTTTTTATTTTTCTTTTATTTAAATCACTCAAAAATCACTCCACATTTTCCTATAAATACCCCCCTCCTCTTTCACTTCTTTCACACAATTACAACCCACAAATTCCTTACAAAAACTCTCTTAAATTCTCCTCTCAAAACTCTCGCCAAATATCCTCCCAAAACTCTCTCAAAATAATTCAAAAACTACTTTTTACCTACAACAAAACCCATAACCACATAACACTACCAAAGTCTTCTTTAAGTAACCTTTTCCTATTGTTTTCTTCTTCTCATATCATGTAACTTTATATGACCATAATGTGAGTTTCCAAAGACTAAATGTTATGGAAGCTACACTATGTTCATGTATTGTTCTTGTTCATGAAAATCTATTTATGTTTATGTTATTATTTTTGTTTATATTATTGTTATTATATCTAAGTATTATTATCTATATATATATACATATTCTTTAGAGAATATAAGCTCACTTGTAATTTATTTATTTTATGCAATGCAATTTATTTATTCATTTCTTGTTATTTTAAGACTAGTCTTTAGTCTTATACTTGTCCTCATCAAGTCAAAACAAATTTTTTTTCTTTCATTTTATTTTTATTTTGGGACTAGTCTACTTCTTAGTCCCGGGAGTCTTGAAAAAGCTAAGACTCCCAATACTTGACTTTATTATCTATGTTATTTTGTTTGCTATTATTTCTCATAATTCATGTTCATTTAAATTGTTGTCCAAAATTTCAAGTTCTAAAAAATAATTGACAAAAAGGAGATTTTAACACTTAGAAATAAGTTTATGTGAATTATAAGATCTATGGTTTAAACAAAAATAAAGTTATCTCTTTTCAAGTTACAAAAAGAACCCACTAAAATTTTAGAAACTACTTTTACTATAAAAAGCTTCTTAAATCACTTATTATCCCACTTTATTTTTATAAAGAAAATAAAAATTTTGGTATAAGAATGATTTCTATAAAAACATAACATGAGGAAAGGATGAGAAATTTTCAAATAAAGATATCTGCAAACAAATAGACAAAGAAAATTATATAGGAAAAATAAGTAGGAAAAATAGCACTATTATGGAGAACTTAGAAAGAAAGAAAACTTATTTTCAAAAAAATTATTTAAAAATAATAATGTAAACATAAAACACTCTTAGAAAACAAAAGAAACAAAATATTCATTTCAAAAGATTTACAAAATGAATTTTTGTAAACTATATCTTTCTAAAACTCCAAACCGACATTATTTTACTCAAGAAACTTGAATGGACAACAAAGCACTTGAGCATGAATAAAATATGAGCTAAGTAGCCATAAAAAGAGAATTTTTCAACTATATAGATAACTAAGTATTTATCAAGCAAATTTTGATTGATTGAACCAAAGTTGTTTTTGAGTTAGAAAATTCGTGGTGAACTTTATCGCCACTGTTTCGAGGCCTAAATGGTTTAGTTTGATAAAAATAGTTTTAGAAATGAATAGATCTTTTCGAGTAGGTAGAAATCGGTATATTATATGCGCGATTCCGAGTTAAAATGACCAAGTTATGGTCGTTTTAAATTAGAACTTTTCTTTATACGAACTTTAACGTTCTTATGACATTGTCTTGTCAAAATTCAAGAAAATCATCAAGAAATACTCATTGTGGGTATTTTCTTTGGCTAGGTGACTCCGAGGAAGGATACCTCTATCCCGAAGATTATTTCGATGAGTGGAGTGTGTGAACAACTCATCTGTATAGAAGAATAGTCGACATGGCATCGTGAGTTTATTTTCTTTAAATATTATACTTGTTGTGCTTGTAATTTAGTTGCATTAAAGTTAGGAAAAGACAAATGGATATGTGTGTAAAATAATTCGTTGAAAGAATCCTAAGAATAGCGAGGCCGAAATTCATTTAAATGTTTGTTTTAGTATAACACTTTCTTTGTATGAGATTCTTTGATCGCCTTAAATTTGATAATGATGATGTTATGATAATAAATAAATGGATTCATGCATACCAAGGAATGAGTCACATTGCATTTGGGTTATTATCTTTAGGTGAGAAGGATAGTAAGCTTATGTTGAAAGGAACACTTGACGGAGTGTCCGAAAGCGATTGCTTGACGGCGTTAAGAAAATGCTTGGCGGAAGATCCAAAAGTAAGGCTCAATTCAAGTAGACTTCATATGCTTGGCGATATTGGTCGAAAGTATAAATCTTTTTACTAAAACTACTTGTTTGAGGTTATGTATCACCATACCCCGAATGGAGGGTGCAAATCCATTCAACATATAGTTCCTAGAAAACTATATGTCTTGTTTGCCCACGTGTATGATGTATTCCATTTGTTTGATTAAACAACTTGTTTGAAATTTTGTTACAAGAAGTTATTTATGGAAATAGTTCTCACTAAGCCTGTTAGCTTATACCCCCATAGATATCTTTTGCAGTTCCCTTATCTGTGGTTGAGGCCACGAGGACCCTACAGTCAGGTAATTTCTTTTTGGATAAGGAAATTCTAGATGAAGTTTAGTGTTGGATAAGATGTACAATATTCTTGTGATAGATTTGTGAATAAGGGAAATGTCCCTAACTTTGTAAGATCATTGATATAAGTAAATGAATATTATGAATCCTCTTTTCTTAATATGTTACTATATCTTCTTAAACTTCATAATTCCATGTATGGTCCTTTAAATTTGTGAGAGCACGCCTTAATATCAAAGCTTTTGGGAGTGGCTAAGGTTGTCATACTTAAGCTTTAATATTGAGTATGGTGGACTGTTACGTTTAGCGTACCCCTTGGGCGTGACACATACCATGAAGTGAGTCACATTGCATTAGGCTATTATCCTTGGGTGAGAAGGATTGTAGCTCAGGTCGAAAGCAATACTTGGCGGAATGACCGAAAGTGATTGCTTGGTGACATTAAGGAAATGCTTGGCAGAAGATCCGAAAGCAAGGCTCGATTCAAGTAGACTTCATATGCTTGTGATATTGGTCGAAAGCATAAATCTTTTTAAAAACTACTTGTTTTGAGTTTATGTATTACTAAACCCCGTTTGGAGGGTGTAAATCCATTCAACATATAGTTCCCAAAAAACTATATGCTTTGTTTGCCCACATGTATGTTACATTCTATTTGTTTGATAAACAACTTGTTTGAAATTTTGTTACAAGAAGTTATTTATGGAAATAGTTCTCACTAAGCATATTAGCTTATACTCCTATAGATATCTTTTGTAGTTCTCTTATCTGTGGTTGAGGCCATAAGGACCCTACAGTCAGGTATTTTCTTTTGAATAAGGAATTCCTAGATGAAGTTTAGTGTTGAATAAGATGTACAAATATTTTTGTAATAGATTAGTGAATAAGGGGAAATGTCCCTAAGTTTGTAAGATCATTGTTAAGAATAAAAGAATATTATGAATCCTCTTTTCTTAACATGTTATTATATCTTCTTAAGCTTCATAATTCCATGTATGGTCCTCTAAAATTGTGAGAGCACGCTTTACACTTAATATCAAAGCTTTTGGGAGTGGCTAAGGTTGTCATACTTAAGTTTAATATTGAGTGTAACGAACTGTTAGGTTTAGGGTACCTTTTGGGGCATGACAGTTTAAGTTGATATCGAAGCATAATAAGAACCTAGGAATCATAAGTATAGAATTAGACTTAAGAAGAAATAAACTAGAATAGAAATAAGAAAGACTTAGATAAAATAGAATGGGTAGAATAAGCTTTCTAACTTCTGTCTCTTTTGCATAGATTACCACAAATGAAGCACGTTTGCAGGCTAAGAATTTCCGAAAAGGACCCTTTGAGAACCTGGAAAATTTCCTACTAAGACTTAGGGTGTTATGTGAAGAATTCACCTTAGATGGACAACCTAAGACCGTCCAGGAAATGTTCCTGATCGGGAAGAGAGGAATGATGCAAACCGAATGGAAGGGAGTAGCACAGACTATCCACAACTGCCCTATAGGAAAGAAAATGACTGAGTTAGAGATGATGTATGCTATGGAACGAATCGTTGCCATCGCGGAAGACCGATCGATGCTGAGGGAAGCAACTTTCGTCCTTAGAGAAGATGGAGGTCGAACTTCACCAAACTTTCGAACTTGGACCCAAATTGGACCAATGTTTGTTACGCCCATGACAACTTGATTGACCATCTCGAATGGATGAAAGTTGACCTCAACGACGTTTTCCACTGGCATGGAGCGTACCAAGAAGTTCTGTTACCACCAACCCAAGTGTCCACCGAGCCACCCGCCTTCACCAGAATCCAGCTGAGAAGGGACGAGGCCCTACGTCTACACAGGGATGGGACGGTGATAAGAGAAGAACCAATGGAAAAGGAACGTAAAGATTCCGAGGAAGACCCGAAAGAAGACAATGAAGGAGGACCGGAACAAGAAGAAGAAGACCAGACCGTTGTTGGAGTCGACATACCATGGAATAATGAAGAGGCAAGAATCATTCGCTATTTGGAGGAACAACAGGCTCGAAGGAGATAAGGAGCAGACTCAACCATGGACACAGACAATGCTCCATCCAATGAGAATGATAGCATGGAAACAGAAGGGGTTGTTACTTGGAGAACCATTCATGACATTGTGCCAGAGCTGACTGGAGAGGAGCTGACCAATATACATGAAAGGTCGAGGGAAGCAGCCAGAAAAAGGAAGAAATACATCGAGCAGTTTATGAGGAAGAGAAACCTTGGGTCATCCGGCAGTAATCTTGGAGATGCGCTCGAAGAATGAAGAAAGGAAGGAAGAAAGGATGAAGCCGAGCATATCCCCCATAGTCCAACTTAAATTTTGTGATCAAAGACTAGATCCATGATTTTAGTCTATCCTTCTAGTTTCGGAACGGTGTTTGTTATTTTCTTCATAATTGTTGTAATGCACCTTGTTATTTATTTCCATGTAAGGGTCCTGTACCCGTTAATTTCAATTTCCTAAATGAACTTATGTTTTATGAATGATTTCAAAATTTATCTTGATTTGAGTTTTGTTTCAGTAACTGTTTATGCATGGAAAACTTCCGTTAATACACAAATTTCCGGCAAAATTTGATTAAGTTATCAAAACAATAAAACCTGACTTGGGAAAGTTTAAAACAGCCGAGGTAGAAGAGGATGTAGGGAAGAGCAAAGTGCCTTTAACCAACCAGATGTTGAAGCTTAGTAATCTATCGCTCAAGGAGTCGCGCTGCACCTCAAATGGACTTGCATGCCACATTATGACATTTGACCCATGTGTTAGAAGCAATTAGACAAAACATGCCTGCACCGCACCAGTACCTGAAACCACGCAGCAGCACCGGCACCTGCACCAACACCCCCATAACAACAAGTATCAATTGAGGCATCTGTGCAAAGGAACATGTACTTCCAAAATGCGCCATTACCTCCACCCCATCGCTGAGGCCATATAAGAGTATGTTGCCTGATTTCATCAAAAGTAACCGCTACTTTGAGGGAGCTTACGATAAGCCAAAGGAGGCTGAAGATTGGCTGGCCCAAATCAAGATGTCTTTTGATGCATATGAGGTTCCGCACTACCTACAAATCAAGTATGGGACATTCATGCTTCGTCTAAACGCTAGAATATGGTAGGAGTCAAAGAAAAGGGAGCTGATAACTCCAATCACTTGGGAAATGTTCAGACATGAGTTCTTGGAAAATTATTTCCCAGGAAGTTTACGAGTAAGGTATAGTGCAGACTTCTTGCAAATTGCTCAGAAAGGAAGAACTATCGAGCAATACGATACTGAGTTCAGTTGGTTGTTGCAGTATGCCCCTGACTCCTACAAGTACATCGAGGAATTGAAAAGACAAGTCTTTATAGGAGGATTGGATGAAGACCTGAGAATGAGGTTGGAAGAATTCGATATAAGGAGTTATCGAGAATTGGTGGAAAGAGCTCGGATTATAGAAGGAGCAAGGAAAAGGAGAGAAAGAAAAGAAGAAGAGGAAACCCCGATTGTTGAGAAGAAGTTTTATGATGGATCCAGTTTCATACCCCCACAAAAGAGATTCAAGTTCTCCAACAACTATAAGAACAATGATGACAGTGGGAGATTCGCACCAAAAGATGTTAAGTGCTGGAAGTGCAATGGGCATACTACCCAAAGAAGTGCCCACAGTTGTTTGGAAAGTGTTTCTTCTGTGGAAATGCAGACCATAAGATATCAAAATGTCCAAAGAAAGGGAAGAATACTTGCCATGTCTGCAAGCAAAGTGGGCATTTCGCCAATGATTGTCCACAAGGGAAGAATCTTCTGACAAGGTCTTCAGAAGGAGCTGTTCCATAAGGATTGGGAAAGGAAATGGAAGTAGAAGTGAAAGCAGATCAGGATCCACTGCTTCAGGAATTCGAATCTACAACATGGAAGGACAATGGATAAGTGAAGAAATAAACGAAGAGATGGAGACTTGGCTGCCTTGGAATGCAATAAAGGATATAGCTGTGACATGGGAACAGGTAAACCTTAAACCCTCTTTGTTGTTACTTCCTTCGTCTCAAGCAATGCAAGAGTTTAAAGTTTTATAGATAAGTAGATATGCGAATAGAAGTATAATCCCCCTGTCATTCACGCGAGAAATTACAATTAGGAACCCAGAATGTTTTTGCTCTCTTGGATCTCAGACAACACATTCTTTTGTTATACTAGTCTAGATAAGAAGTTGAGACCACCATTAAACAAACGTCAACCCTTAGTTTTAAGATTTAAAATCCCATGAGAAAGGATGATGAAACCAAGAAGTTGAAGGATCATCTAATAAATATATAAGGACAGACAGTCGCTTGTGACTTTAAAAGTAATGGAATTAAGAAGTAATCCTTGGTATGAGATGTTTACCTCTCAATAATTCCCCAAGAGAGGGTTAAAGAACATAGAACTCTTAAACCCATAAGAAGAGAAGATAACGTTGGTAAAGAACCTACTATGATAAGAAAGAAGGAATGATATTCTTCAAGTTGATAGATAAAGTCCCAAAGAGGACGGATGACTACCTGGATGACATAGAAGAAAATAAAGAGAAACCTATCCTTGAAGATATTCACAATTTTCAAGAAGTTTTTCAAGAAGTTTTTCGGATGGATGGCTTGGATCGCATCCGAAGAGAAGTTAGAAAAACAACTATAAGAAATTTTGGATCAATGATCAAATATACCACCCTGGAATACGCCAGTTCAACTTATAATGGGAGAAAAGGATAAACCCCTAAACTTAGGTGTTGACTCTCGAAGATGAACAAAGTCACAATCAAGAGTGAATACCCACTCCCTGGAATTGAAAAAAAATCTTTTGACCAACTATAAGGAGCAAAAACGTTTTCTCACGAATTAGATCAACGTACCACCAATTAGGAAATCAAATCCAAAGATGATTCGGAAGAATGCTTTTGAACCCGATATAAACACCACAAGTTTGTAGTAATGCTTTTTGGATTGTTCGACTCGAACCAAGAATATAAGTCTCTGTTGGATAAGTAAGAAATTGATGAAATCATGGTCTGTTCTAAAACAAAAAGGGGAAAGAGATAGCTAGGGTTAATCTAGGATTGTGATCTTAGGTACAAGGAATTGATAAAAGGAATTGAGAAGCTGAGACTCGAGATTTCAAAACAAGGAACGAAAAGAGGAAATAGCTAATATAGTGTTGAAACCAACCTTGATGGAAAGGAATAAAGAAGCTTAAATGCTCAGATAAGAAGATACAAGGGATAAAGAGGTAATATAGGAAGGAAAGTGTATTGAAAGACAACGAAGACAATATCAACGAAACTAAAGGATGATTTTGTGTGAACGAAGAACACTGCATTAAGTAAAGAAAAATCAGGAGTACAATCCATAAACTTGGGATTAACGGCACATTCAAGCAAGAACTAAAAGTTTCAAAGAATGTTAGTAATAAGATAAGAAGAAATAAAGTGTCGACAAGAAAGTGAGAACTCCAAAGGATGGAAGATCTATAAAACCTTTGTTGATACCAGAATAGGAATAGAATTAGATTTCCTGAGATTGTGGATTTCCAACAGTACCAACAGGAAGGCAAGGACATTTATGATCGATTAACCAAGTTGGCTCATTTCTTAATCAACTAATGTAACGTTTTCCATGTACAAGTTGGTAACGTCTTATAAAAAGAAACTGATATGAAAGCAAGGAGTCTTAGTCAGAATCATAACAACTCAGGACATAAAAATGGCACCTAAGTGTTGAGCTAACAAGAAATTTTGAAGAAAAAGATACCCTCTGATGCTATATAACGGACAATCAAAGAGAACAATTCAAACTTTGAAGAAGAGTGTTTATATAGATTTCAAAGAATAGGAAAGACACAGGATAAACAAAAAGGGTGAGGCTTATTAGAAAATGAGGACCTTAGAAAATTAGAAAGGAGATCAAGTGTACTTAAGGATAAAGAATGTACATTATGTGCACTCGTCAGATCTTTTGGAAAAATAAAACAAGTTAAAGTTTAGCTTGTCATCTAAACCTGTTAGAAGTATACGACATATTCCAAATCTTTATACAACAATTGACCAAGGGATCAGTTTTGGAGATAAAGTTAGTACTCTTAAAAAGGGGATCTTCCCTAAAGGAATACCTAGTACAAATCTTTAGCCAAAAAGTTCAAAGATCGGAAATAAGGAAATCAAATAAGAGAAATATCTTCCAAGAAGAAACAACATAAGGAACTTTGGATGAGATATAACCCAAGTACCCAAGTTGTTTGAAGCAGCAGATATGAATTACCAAGTTTTAAGGACAAAACTTTCTTTAAGGGGGATAGGTTGTAAACCCCAAAATTTTTGGAATTGGTTTAGCCTAAAACCCTAATCTGGAAGTCAACAGAACTCTAAAGTCAACAAAACCCTAGTTAGACGTAATAGCTTAAGTCCAGCAATCCCAAATAAGCAACTCAGAGAAAGTAAGAGTTTAGAATGTAGAATAGTGTAATTACCTGATGAAGCTTAAAAAGATCAGATTAGTAAAACCGAAATCGTCTTGAACCCAATCGAGCATAGTTCTTGAAAAAGTGTCCGAATTCGGAATAGTAAAAATATTCGAATATACTTTAGACTCGTAAAAATATAAGGTTTTCAAAAATATCAGTTTTATAATTTTTCGGTAAGTAAAAATAACAGATATCGCAATTATACGCGTATTTTCTTACTACCGGTACTTTACTAGTCATATCTACTTTACATTACACTATTCACTACTATTCTACACTATTCTTTTATCTTTAGTTTTTCTTACACCTACTCTTACAAACACCATAACCTATAACCTTTACTTTTTACCTTTCCCATAACTTTATTTCACATATACCTTACTTATTACTTCATTTAATCCACAAAATACAAAATAAACTCTCTCTTCCCTCCTCTACTCTCTATGGCCGGTGCCCCTCCCCCTCATGCCTCTCAATTTGTTTTATTTTATCTTTAACTAAATCACTCAAAAATCACTCCACATTTTCCTATAAATATCCTCCTCCTCTTTCACTTCTTTCACACATTTACTGGTTATAAATTCTCTACAAAAACTCTCTCAAATTCTCTCTCAAAACTCTCTCCAAATATCCTTCCAAAACTCTCTCAAAAAATAATCACAAAACCACTTTCTACCTACAACAAAACCCATAACCACATAACACTACCAAAGCCTTCTTTAGGTAAACTTTTCCTATTATTTTCTTCTCTCTGTCATGTAACTTTACATGACATAGTGTGAGTTTCCAAAACTAAGTGTTATGGAAGCTACACTATGTTCATGTATTGTTCTTGTTCATGAAACTCCATTTATGTTTAATTGTTTTATTTTGTTCTTCCTATTGTTATTATGTATATCTATATATATATATATATATATACATATTCTTTAGAGCATATAAGCTCACTTGCAATTTATTTATTTTCATGCAATGCAATTTATTTATTCTATTGTAATTTAATTATTCCTTGTTTTTTTAAGACTAGTCTATTTCTTAGTTCCGAGAGCCTTGAAAAAAAGCTAAGACTTCCAATACTTGACTTTATTTATTATTTATCGCTTGCTATTAATTCTCATAAATCATGTTCATTAAGATTGTTGTCCAAATTTTTCATGTTCTAAAAATAATTAATAAAAAGAAGGTTTTATCACTTAGGAATAAGTTTATATGAAATATAAAATCTATGGTTTAAAAAAAAATAAAGTCATTCCTTTCCAAGTTACTAAAAGAACCCACTACAATTTTAGAAACTACTTTTGTTATGAAAAGCTTTTTAAATCATTTATTATCCCACTTTGTTTTTCAAAAGAAAACGATTTTCGGTACAAAAATGATTTCTATGAAAAACATACCATGAGGAAAGGATGAGAAATTTTCAAATAAAGATCTTTTCAAACAAATGGACAAAGAAAAATTGTATAGAAAATAAATAGGAAACATAACACCAAATGAAGAGAATTTAGGAAAGAAGAAAATTACTTTTCGAAAAAGGTCATCTAGGAAAAGTAATGAGTCAAACAAGAAGTGATTCTTTGAAAAACAAAGTATTCATTTAAAAGATCTACAAAAATAAATTTCTTGTAAACTATAGTTTCTAAACTTTTAATTTGACATTGTTTTACTTAAGAAACATAAATGGACAACAAACACTTGAGCATGAATAAATATGAGCTACGTAGCTATAAAAAGAGAATTTTTCAACTATATAGATAACTAAGTATTTATCAAACAAATTTTGAATGATTTAATATTTGAACCCAAAATTATTTTGAGTTGGAAAATTCGTGGTGAATTTTGTCGCCACTGTTTCGGAGCCTATATGATCTTGTTTGTTAAAAATAGTTTCAGAAATGGGTATATCCTTTCGAGTAAGGAGAAATCAATATATTATATGCAATTCCGAGTTAAAATGACCAAGTTATGGTCTTTTTAAATTGGAATTCTCCTTTATATGAACTTTAACGTTCTCATGACATTGTTTTATCAAAATTCAAGAAAATCATCAAGAAATACTCATCTTGGGTATTTTCTTTGGTTGGTGATTCTGAGGAAGAATACCTATATCCCGAAGACTATTTCGATTAAGTGGAGTGTGTGAGCGACTCATCCGCTAGAGAAATCGTCGTCATGGCATCGTGAGTTTAATTCCTTAAAATGCTTTACTTGTTTGTGCTTGTAATTTAGTTGCATTAGAATTAAGAAAAGACAAATGGATATGTTTGTAAAGATAATTCTTTGAAAGAATCCTAAGAATATCGAGGTCGGAATTGATTTAATGTTTGTTTTAATATAACACTTGATTTGTATGAAATTCCTTGATCACCTTAAATCCGATAATAATAATGTTATGATATCATAAATAAATGGATTCATGCATACCAAAAGTGAGTCACATTGCATTGGTTATTATCCTTGGGTGAGAAGGATTGTAGCTCGGGTCGAAAGCAACACTTGGCGGAATGACCGAAAGCGATTGCTTGGCGACATTAAGGAAATGCTTGGCGGAAGATCCGAAAGCAAGGCTCAATTCAAGTAGACTTCATATGCTTGGCGATATTGGTCGAAAGCATAAATCTTTTTAAAAACTACTTGTTTTGAGGTTATGTATCACCAAACCTCGAATGGAGGGTGTAAATCCATTCAACATATAGTTCCCGGAAAACTATATGCTTTGTTTGCCCACGTGTATGTTGCATTCCATTTGTTTGATTAAACAACTTGTTTGAAATTTTGTTGCAAGAAGTTATTTATAGAAATAGTTCTCACTAAGCCTATTAGCTTATACCCCTATAGATATCTTTTGCAGTTCCCTTATCTGTGGTTGAGCCCATAAGGACCCTGCAGTCAGGTATTTTATTTTGAATAAGGAATTCCTAGATGAAGTTTAGTATTGAATAAGATGTACAAATATTCTTGTAATAGATTAGTGAATAAGGGGAAATGTCCCTAAGTTTGTAAGATCATTATTAAGAATAAAAGAATATTATGAATCCTCTTTTCATAACATGTTATTATATCTTCTTAAGCTTCATAATTTCATGTATGGTCCTCTAAAATTGTGAGAGCACGCCTTACACTTGATATCAAAGCTTTTGGGAGTGGCTAAAGTTGTCATACTTAAGCTTTAATATTGAGTGTGGTGAACTGTTACGTTTAGGGTACCCCTTGGGGCGTGACATATAGAACTAACGACCTTGTCAATTTCGTTATACAGGTTTAAAATCACACCAGACATTAAGGACACACTCCTCCACTTTTGACTGGTGAATTACTCCGATACCATCTGTAACGCCTCAGAACTCCATCCACTGAGGCATTTTCCGCTTTGGCTATACGCCACATGGTTTTATCCTTTTTGTGCTAACACTTCCTAGGAGGTCACTTTAAACCCCAGAATTTTTCATAATTCTTAAGAATGTTTTTGGAATGCCGAATCGAAACCCTAAAAGCTAACCCAAGTTGAAACGGTGCCAAAACAATATCAATCACGGGATTTCATAAGAGATTCCTCAAAAACGAAAATAGAAGATTCAATAATCATTCCACACAAAACCCGAACATGAGACATTCCATCTAACCGATCCCTAATGTAAATCCCTCAATTTCTATGATAAAGTTGGATTAAACCTTAACCCTAGTCAAACCGTAATTTCAAAAGTCAACAAAGATCAAGAAAATAATATAGGAAATCCAAAAATATTAATTTTATAATTTTTTGGTAACTAAAAATATCATATAGCTCATTTACCATATTTTTATTACTACCGGTATTTTATTTGTCTAATCTACTATTCATAATACTATTTCTACTATGCATTACTATTTCACTATCTCTACTTTTTCTTACAACCTACTTCTTACTACCTATACACTATTTCTTATATTTTTCATTCCAATATAACTTTTTACATAACTTCTCTTATACTTCAATTTCTTTTCATTACAAAAATAAAACAAAACAAAATTCTCTCTCTCTCCCCCTATATTGTGCCGGCCCCTCCCCCTCTTCTCTCTCTCTCTTCAATTTCTTTTTTTTTTCAATTTATTTTATTACAACAATTTCCCTCCAACTTTTCCTATAAATACCCTTTCCCTCCTTCATTCTTTCACACCTTCATTTTACATAACAAAACTCTCCCAGAATTTCTCCACAACTTCTCTCTCCATAAATTCTCTCTACAAAAATCTCTTCGATTCAATCTTCCCAAAATTCTTCACTACACATAAACCATCTACCTTTCCTTACTACTCACATAATACCACATTCATCTACTTCTCATTCCACTCAAAAATACTCTTAGGTAAAATCTACTTATATTTGTTTACCATGTCATGTAACTTAACATTATGATGTGTATTTCCTAAACAAATAATTGTTATGGAAGTAACACTATGTTCATGTTTTGTTCATTTTCTTGAACAAACTTTACTTTATGACTATGTTGTTTTATTATTATGTTGTTATTATGCTCCTAATCTAACTTTATATATATATATTAATATTTATATGTATATCTATATATTCCTTAGAGCCTAAATGCTCTCTAACTTGCTTTTATTATTTCTTTTATTATTACTTTCTCTTTTCATTCTTTTTCTTTTTCTATTCTTATCTCGGGATGCCTTGATGAAGTTAAGGCTCCCAATACTTAATCGGGTTGCCTTGATAAAGCTAAGGCTCCCGATGCTTGACCGGGTTACCTTGATGAAACTAAGGTTCTCAATGCTTGACCATATTATTATGTTTATTTGCTAATATATGTTTCTTACTATTATGTATTAATCTTATTTTTTCATTTCTACATAATCATATTCATGCATGATTAGAATATTATTGTCTTAATAAAAATAAAAATGGTTTTTTGTTAATAAAGAAAAATAAACTAAATTTCTTATCACTTAAACAAAGGATTTTTCAGTAAGAGATCTAAGTTTTTTTTTAATAAATTCTTTTTAAAAGCTTAGACAAGCTAATCATAAATCTTAAATTATTAATAATGAAGATTTCTTCACACAATAAAGGAAACTCATTTTCTTCATAAGTAGGAACTAAATACTGCATTAAAATATAATTTTTAGCATTAAACTTGAGATTTTAACCCAACCATATCTTTTATAAAATTTAAATAGGTTCATCATAGATTTTGAAAATCATTAACTAAGAATGCTTCTACAAGACTTAGTTTTTAATAATTTATTCTCTTTTCAAAGTTAAAATGAAATTTTTGCTAAGTTCTAATATTGATAATTCTTTATTAGGAAAGCTTTTCTTATAAACTTATCTAAAAGGATTATTCCACACTTGACAAATATTAGGAATAAAACAAGTTTTTCAAATCATGGTAAAATCAACTCACTATTTTAGGAACCAACTTAGGAAAATAAAATTTGCCAAGAAGGTAAAGTTTTAAAGGTAAACTTATTTTAAAGAAGAAAAAGAATATAGAAGTGAGAGGAAAACATAATTTAACACAACTCTAAATATTCAACAACTTAAGGAAAATTTTAAAAAGCTTATTTTTCAATCACTAGAAATAAAATTAGTAGATAACTTAAAGAACCAAATTTTTGGAAATTAAATTACTTTTGAAAGAATTAGGAAATGAAATTAAAATAGGAAAACACTCACTTATAACAACCCATGAATTTTAAGTTTCCTTCTAGTAATTTAAAAAGGAAAAATGTTCAAAGTTTCATCTTTTAAAACTCTTAAAAACAATTTATTTTGTGAAAAATCAATGATGAGACAACACTACAAAAAATCATGCATACATTATGAGTATATATATGTGTTCAAAGGATTCTTCAACTATATAAATATCCATATATTTTTCTTAAGGATTTTTTATAAAGAAAAGTTTGGAAAAATCATATTTTGTGGACTATGAAATTTGTAATTTCTGTACCGTGGTAATTTGCAACCCAAATAGCTTTTTATGACAAAAATAACCTTAAAATAGATAGATCTTTTCGATTAGGTAAAAAATGGTACATGATATGCGAAATTCCAAGTTAAAATGAGCTAGTTATGACCGTCTTAAGTTGGAATTTCTTCCTATCCAAATTTTGCAAATACTAGAATAGAATTAGAAAGTTCAAATAAAGATTCCACGAAATACTCATTTCGGGTATTTCTTTCATTTAAGTATCAAATTTTGGGAGGATCCATATTTGGAAGACCACTACGAGTAAAGAAGGGTAGCAAGGATGGCCGAGTGAGTTTATCTCTACCTTTTTACGTACTTGTTTGTGCTTAGTAGCTAGAGGCACTGAAGTAGAAAAAAGATGAAAATGAATTATGCATGATAACATTGGTTGAAAGGATACTAAGCATAACAGGACATGAATTGTTGTTAATCAAATTGTGTTTTATTTTATCATGCTAGAGTGTTAAATTTTGTGATCGCCTTAAAGTACCTTAATTACATATTTCGAGTTATATATATTAATTGATTCATGCATACCACGTAGTTAGTTTCATTTCATTAGCTACTATACTCGATGGGAAAGATAGTAGTGGGTTTGCAGAAGCCGTAAAGTCTGCAAGATGGGCGAACAGGAGCTCGAAAGAGCTCGAAAGGATGGCAAATAGGAACCAAAAAGAACTATTTCAGGATAGACGAGTAGGAGTCATAAATAAACTGCATGAGCTAGCTTTCTAAGATGGTTTTAAAGGGCTAGAAACACCTAATCACCGAATGGAGGGGTAAATCTATTCAAAACATATGATTTCCGGTAAATCATATGTATTGCTTGTCCATTTGCTTGATGCATTCATATGTTTGTTTAATAACTTGTTTGAATTTATCATTACAAGTACATTAATTTAGAAATATTCTCACTAAGGTAGTTATGCTTATACTTCGATAGACTTTTATTGAAATAAGACCAATATCTCTTATGTCTGAGGACTTCATATACCCAAGTGGGATTATGTTTTGGGAAGCTTTTGGAAATCATTTTGAAGATCTTAGAATAGATTTCCTTTAATATCTTTTGGTTCTAATATTGTGTCTTTAAGCGAAAGACTAAGCTGATAGTATGTTGTTTGGAGATTTATCAGGGAAATGCCCCTAGGATGATGTAAAGACTATATTCTTATAATATTGAACTTAGATATTTATCTAGATTTCTTATATGCTATATTTACTATCTCGAACTACACATCCCACCGATGTCTGTTATTATTGTGATAGACGTCTTACATATGGTGTTGAAGCTTTCGTATGACTTTGGAAAGTCATTCTTAAGTTTTAATACCGTATGTGGCAAACCGCCACATCAAGAGTACCCTTTGGGCATGACAGTCACCCATTCTGGGATTGCTCTACTCAACACGTTTAACTTTGAAGTTTCGACGAAGTCCAAACCACTACATCAAAAGGCACCTCTATGATTGGTGTTCCACGATCTATATTTGAGGATATTACAAACCCCATTCACTGCTATATACAAGTTATATATATTTAAGAGTATGAATTTATATTTGTTGGATTCGACACTCATCAGGCATTGCAATGAAAGTTTACCGCCCCTCTGCTTATGTCACGCCCCGAGAGGTATCCTAAACGTGGTAGTTCACCGTACACAATACTAAAGCGTAGAAATGACTACCTCAGTCATGCAAAGGCTTCCATATCATGTACAAGACGTACATCACAACCAAGGGAACGCATTGAAGTAGCGCAATTTATATTGATAATAATTGAATAATAAGGCAAGGAGAATACTTATCATAAAACATAAACATGGTAAATTACAATTCTTAAGGGTATATCCCTCTATTGTCTTCAAATAAATACACTTCTTAAAATTTTTAAAATAGTAACATAGCATACATTACATATAAGGAACCTTACAAAATAACTTCATCTTATGTTTCCATTGCCGTCATAGAAGCTTAACATCCTTTCATGACTTTCTTAATGTCATGATCCTCAATTTAAGCTACGGGTGTACCTGTTTCAACAAAATCTATAGGGGTATAAGCTACAACTAGCTTAGTAAGATATTCCTTTTCATTCACACCATGTTTTCAAACAAGTTCATTTAAATTTTCACACATATGCTATGCATACAATGCAACATTCACATGATTACGCAAATATATATATATAGTTATTCGAAACCGTATATAGAATGGATTTACCCTCCATATCAAGGTTAAGGAATCGGTAATGAAGATCCTTGTTCTTCTGCTGCTAGTCCCCAGGTCCCTACACAAAGCATTCGGTTGGCTTGGCTTCGAACCTAGAGTCGCATTCGCCGAGCGATTTGGATTCGTTAGGAAGGAACATGGCCTGCCATAGCACGATAACAGCCAATCCAAATCTACGCGTAAGAGTAGCAGCCTTCCGAAAGAGATGTGACTCGATGAATACTATGTGAATGTTTTATTTTTTCTTAAGCCAAACATTATTAAGGTTTATTAGAGGGCGATCAATCAATTTAGCAAATAATAAGCAGTCATATAAGTAAGTAAACAAAAACACGTAAATAAACAGTTTGAAGTTACGATATTCTTAATTCTCATTTCATGCATAAACATAGAATCACATATATATATATATATTATATATATCCCAATTCCCCATATATATCCATTTTTATCTTTTCTTAGTATACTAATGTCACTATTTTACAAGCATAAGCAATATAATGAAATTAAGAGGAATAACTCACTCGTCCATTTTACAATCTTTTAGTTGTAGAAATCATCAAGAAAGGTGATCTCGTATCACCTAGACAAAAGAAACCCGAGATGAGTATTTTATAAAAATTCTACTTAGACTTTCTAATTCTATTTTACTATGTCGTCAAAATCTTATAAAATGAAATTCCAATTTAAAATGGTCATAACTTGCTCATTTTAACTCGGAATTTCGCATATAATATACCGTTTTCTACCTATTCGAAAAGATCTATCAATTTCTAAGGTTATCTTTGTCATATAAGGTCATTTAATTCCGAAACCATAGAGTTCATATCAAAAAGAATTTTTCTAGATTTTGTGAAAAAATTTTCCAACTCATCTTCATTCAAAAATCCTTTGATGAATATATATATATATATATATATGATTGATAAATCCTTTTAGTATATAAAGAAGCTCAATTATAAGCAAAATTTCTAATGGTAGAGTCTCAACAATTTATTTCATAAAAACATCATTTTATTTGTTAAAACTTTAAATTTAAAAAAATTCTTTTCAAGTATTTTGAAGAAACTTTATTTTTTTCATAGGTTATTATAAATGAGTATATTTTTATTTTATTTTCTTCATTCTTTTTCCAAAACAAGTAAATTTTCCTTTAACCTTAGTCTTTCATAAATTTTACTTCTAGTGAAAAGATCAAAGTTATCAAAAGTGTATTAAGTTTTGAAAACCTTTTTATAAATTTGTATTTAAAATGGTTTTAGAAAATGAGTCTTGTCTTCTTATATTTATTATTTAAAATATAAGTTTTGTTTCTAAAACTTGTGCTTTTATTTCCTTTGAAAAGAATCCTCTTTATTGATAAAATTCTTTGTTTTTTAATCTTATCTTATTTATATTCTTTGAAAATAAGTTTCTTCTTTAGAAATTGAAAATCATTATTTTCTAAGTGGGTTTATAACTTTATGGGTTGAATTCATCTTAACTTTGAAAAATAGTTTGTTTTTTAGTTTTGTTATGGAGTTAAAAAGAGTTTATTTTATAAGCTTTTTATGAAAACTTGAATATTAACAAATTATTTTACTAAAACTTAGTTACCATAATGTACAAAAAAAGTATTCATTTCTTATGTTTCTTGGGTAAGTTATCTTTGTTATTTGAGAAAAATTTGAGAAAATTGTATTACTCTATTTCTACGTTGTTGATAATAACTTCATTATTTTATAGTCACATAATAGAAAATTTAGTTTTAAGTTCATTTAATAAAGTAAAATTTACTTTTAAATTAGTTGAGACAATATTATTATGTAGATGCAAGCATTATGAGCATGTAAAATAATAAGAACATGAGAAAATACTAGAAACAAAAATAATAAGCAAGATAATAAAATATCAGGTATTGGAATCTTAGCTTCATCAAGGTATTCGATCAAGTATTGGGAGCCTTAGCTTCATCAAGCATCCTAGGACTAAGATAGACTAGTCAAAAAAATAAAGAAAATAAAGAAAGGTTGTTTTGACTTGATATGGACAAGTCTAAGACGACTAGAAAGACTAGTCTTAAAGAAATAGCATGAAATAAATAAATTGCAAAGCATGAAATTAAATAAATAAAAGTGAGCTTATATGCTCTAAAGATTATATATACAAAAATATATTTAGTTAGATATGAATAAGAAATAGCATTATAACAATAATAAAATCAATATAACATGATAAAATAGGAAGTTCATGTGCAAAATAAAACATGAACATATTGTTACTTTTAGTACTCATATGAGTTTAAAAAAACACCATAGTCATGTTAAGTTACATGAAATGAGTAAATAAATGGTTGGAAGAAATTTTTACCAAAGTGTTTATCTGGTATAAAAGATGGTAGAATGTATGGTTATGTGTTATTGAGAAATAATAGTGGTATTGTGTATAGAAAGAAATTTTGTAAGTATTTGGTGAAAGAGAATTTTTGTGGAGGAAAGTTTTGTGGAGGATGTTTGTGTAGTAATTTGAGAGAGTTTTGGTAGTAGAATGAATTGTGTGAAAAAATGAAGGAGGAAGAGGGTATTTATAGAATTTTGGAGTGAAAATTAGATGTAATTAAATAAATTGAAAAAGAAAATAATTGGAGAGGGAGGAGAGAGAGGGGTGGACAGCAATGGCATAGAGGGAGAGAGAAATTTGATTAAAAATTAATTTTAGAAGAAAAGTGTTAGAGAAGTTTAGTAATATGTGGTGTAGAATTTTTATGGGAAAAGAAAGTTGTAAGAAATAGGTATGTAGGTGTAAGAATACGTAGTAAGAAAAAGTAAAGATAGAGGAATAATAATGAATAGTAGAAATTTACTATGAATAGTAAAATAGACAATTAAAATACTAGTAATAAAAATACGCGTATAAATACAATATTTGTAATTTTTAGCTACCGAAAAATTCTAAAACTGATATTTTTGAAAACATTATATTTTTACGAGTCTATTAGTATTAACGGAATATTTTTGCAATCTGGTGTACCGAGGCACGGTTTTTGAAAACTAATCTCGTTCGGACCCAAAGATCATTAGAAATTCGCGAATCTAATATTTTTAAGTTTTCCTATATTATTACGAACTATTATTAACAATTATTTTCATTTTGTTGTTTACGGTTTAAGAGCACGGGATTGCCGAATCTTAAACACTAGGGTTTGTTTGTAAGTTTGTTGACTTTTAGGGTTCCGGTTTGAGTTCCAGTTTTGTTGAGTTATTCGTAAGATCATATAATTTTGGATTTTTGACTACATTATATTTTTAGTTCGATATCTATGGTTTATCTCATTTTATTTGTGATTATTTAATAGTTTTCAGTTCTCGGGATCGTTAACCGAGTCTAGGGTTATGAGTTGACTTCAGTTTGACTTTTGGTGAAAATTGAAATTTCTGATTCTAAAATTCACCAAAGGACTTAAGATCTTAGCATTTGTTATCAAGCGTTATTTGGATATATCGTTTTGATTTACGTTTTAGGAATCGGGTAGATGATTTGATTGGCCTACGGATGTTGATTCAACCGATAGTTGGATTTTTTATTTTTTTTTAGGGTTCTCTTTTTCTCAAGATTAAAAAATCTTGTTTTTTGATCTTATTTAGAATTAAGTTTTAACTTGGTTCGATTTTTAGGGTTTCGATTTGGTGTTTGACTCTTAGGATTATTTTCTAAGAATTATGAAATTTTCAGGGGTTTACAACGTAGGTTTAAAAACAACAATGTACAATCAATCATTCACTCATTTATAAAATTTCTTTTAAGTTTTGTTTATTTTAGAATGCTTATCCTAATTAAGCAATGCACAAGTTACTACATACCTATAGTTCAATATAGAAGATACTTTTTTGCTGAAGAACCGATACTATAAGAACATAGAACTAAAGAAAGAAAAGTAAACCTTTTATTAACTTTTTATTTAAATTCAATTAACTAGTTATTTGATTAATAATATACTAAAGATATACTTATCAAAAGTCCTAATTCTAATAATTAAAAGTTCATTTAACTAATTAGTTTTGTTTCACAAATTGTTTCTAAAGGATAATGTGAAACCGTTTATATACTATATATTGAATAACTTATTTTTATTAAATGTTCAAGTTCTTTTGTCTTCTTTTTATTTTATTTTATTTAGCTAGATTTATTAATTATATTTTATTGAGAAGGAACTATTCCAAGTGTGAAGAAATTAGAGTGAGTTAGCCTACTATGCATGGTGTTAGTTCAATAGTGAATCAGTTCGATTCACATGAATTATACAATTTTTATTTATTTTATATATTTTTTATTTATTTATTATTCATGAAATTTACTTATTATTAATATTATTATCCAATTATAATTATTTTTAAATTTTATAAAATTAAAGGTCACAAACAAGTTTTCATAATCAAGGTTTTTTCAATAAGAACAATCAAGTTTCCACAAGTTCAAGCCAACTGTGATTCAAATCTTTAATATGAAATCTAAAACTTTATATATGATATTGATTTCATGTTGATCTATGAGTTATAGCCTTTCAAAAAGAATTGAAATCTAAAAATTGATGAAAAACACATTTTAGATTGAATTTGACTTTAATTTTCAAAAAGAACACTTTGAAAATGAAGTTAAGGTTTGAAGATGTTTATGAACATTCAAACTAATTTCTAGAGAATATTTCAAGAAATTCAAACTCAAATACAAACCAATTCTAACTCTTAAACCACTATGAATAAAAGACTATTCTATATCACACATACATATTGAATCATATTGAATATTAATGAACATTCAAGAATTCATCTCCTAACTCATAATTATTATTTATTCATTTATGAACATCTAAACTCTATAAACACTTTCTAGAATTTCCTAAACATGAATCTAAATCCAATATGTCCAAAACATATTCAAACTCGTTCAATTTTCATCAAATCATTTGCTATTAACACTTTTTCAACTCTAACACCTCTAAACATCAAATTAAACTATTCAAACATCATAATCATCTTCTAAACTAAAATTTCTCATAAGTGTCATATTTATGAACACTCATATTTAACCTCAAATATTTATGCAAAATCAACATCAAACTCCACCAAACAAATTAACACATTTCAACCTATAATTCATTCAAATCAACACCCAAATACTTTAAACTTCATTTACAATTTAATGTCAATCCAAACGGCATTATAACACTTCAATTATCTTAATTCATGTATGGATTATCAAATTAAATCAATTTAAATCTACATTAGCATTTATACATGATTTTCAACATTATTATGTTTTTATATGACCATCATAAATCTCAAATCAAAATTTAGATCTAATATTAATTCATCGAACAACATATAGATCAATCATCAAGTAAATTAGATCTAATTACTAGAATTGAGAAATCAAAAGAAAATCAACAAATCTTCCACAATTACTTCTCAAATAGGTTGTAGAGGCTTCTCTACCAAACATCATTACTACTTTATCATTCTAATTCTTGATCTTTAACTTCTACTCTTTTTTTTTCCTCGAATTTTCCTAATTGTTGAGATTAGAGATTAGAAATAGAAATTATAAGACTTGAATTTAATTTGCTTAGGAGAGATGAAACTTATTTTTTATTTATTGAATTTATGGTTAAAGTAAGATGAAATTTAAGAGCAAATTGAAACTGAGAGAGAAGAGACATAAATTTGATGATGAAAATGAAAAATTTTGGTTTATATAGTGTGGGTTGTGACACTTGTACGCGTAAGGATACGTGTGAAAGGTAAATGACATAAATGCCCTTAGATGATAAAGTAAGGACTTTAGGGGCATGTGTGAGTAATTTAGGGAATTGCTTAAGAAATAATTAATGAAAATTTTGTATTAATTCCAAGACTATCCTATGTGAACAAACTAGAGAAAAATAGAATTTTGGTAATTAAATAAGATAAAATACGAAAAGGATCTTTTTCTTTTCATCTCTGCCTCATATTAATTAATTACTAAATTAACCAACTTAATTTTATTTTATGGTCAACTTTGGTTTAAATTATCCTATAGTTCTCATTTGTTTAACTAACTTAGTTATCTAATTACTATTTTTTTAACTAAGCTCAAATTAAAGTTCAAATTAACACTTATTTTATATAGTTTATATCACTTTTCTATTTTAACTTGTTGAAAAAAATTGTATTTCATAAATTTTCACTATTCACATGGAAAATAGTTTAAATATTCTTTTGATAATTATATAATTTTCCTTTTTCTTTTTCTCTCTTTTGTTTTTTTTTTTTTCCTTTTTATATTGGGATGACCGACCAACTCGACGAGTCACATAGGTTAGAGGCTTGAACTAGTCAAGCCCTAGCAACTGTTGAGTCAATTGATAGGTTATGACTCATATGACTAGGCTAGGCTGATGGATCATGCCCACCAACACTGGGTAGGGTTGGTTCACCCATGCCAAGGTCTAACTTGAGCATCTAGTACTAAGCTATCTGTACAAGATCAACCAAACACAACTTTTACTTCATTTTCTTTAATTGGGTTAACTTACTTAACTTGACTTTGCCTTTAGAATAAAATATGGCTATGGTTTTTCACTTAATATTACTTGTACAGTCGATATACTTACTGTTGATAATCACAATAGTTTATTTATCAAAAGAGAAGTGCAAGTAAGATATTATTTTTAAGGATCAAAATACGTAATTAGGTACTTAAACTTTGAAAATAATTAATTTACTACATGAATTTTGAAATTGATAAATTTAGTATTTGAAAATCTTTGAAACTGATTAATTTAGTTACTAAAAGAACTTGATAAAATACTATCAGCGAACACAAATTTTTTTCAGTTACTAAATTAGTCAATTTCAAGTTTAAGTACTAAATTAAATGAATTCAAAATTTAATGCCTAATTACATATTTTATGAAATTTCATATACCTTTCGTGACATTACCCTTATTTTTCAAAATTTATGATACATTAAGTTATACACATCGCAAACCAAGCATTGGCTTTATTAATAATTAACTTTTCTTTACTTTTTCTTTCCTCCATTATTGACACGCATTCAAAATAATTATTTTCATCATAATTTGTTCCTTTCCAAATCCTTCCACATTTTTTTCTCTACCTCTTTTTCCAGTACCAAATAAAGTGCAAGTGTACGCATGCTACATATAATTCAAGGAAGAGTTTTTCAAGTCAAAGGGGCCATCGATGACACTTTTGAAATATCAGGAAATTTTTATACTTTTGTGGCTGTCACATAAGGACAGAGCACTCTTATTTGTTCGGAAACTTTCTGATCATTAAGGTGATAAATAAATAAAAGGTAATGACTGGATAAAACGAATGACGAATTAAGGGATAAACTGTAACAACGTACAATATAGGATACACGTATAAATTTAAGTAAATCAATAATATAATGATCTTCAAATAAAAAATGATAATTTATACTGTTTGTTGTTATAATTAAAGCGGACATTGCACCTTGGTGTCTCAACCCAAGTGCTACTACAGTTTTTGGACTCCTTGACATCTCCTTTGCTAGAAAAGCTTTACAATGAGTAATACATCTCGTAAATCACCTAGTAATTAATTTCAACCATACTCACTTGAAGCATTTAGCCATACTTTAGGAGATCTGTTTGTTAACCGGTTAAATAAGCAAAGAGCACATGTCGATTAATTATTTTCATAATAAAAATTATCAAGGATGATTTAACAAGTGAACAAATACCAAATAAAAATAATGTGAGTAGATGAAAAAAAAAAAACAAATAGCCGTTACTTCACTACATTGAATAAAGAGGGAATAGAATTTCAATTCAAAAGAAATATAATATGATTGTAATGTTTACTTGATATAAAAAGTAAAACAAATAATTATTGGAGTAAAAGATAAAATATCTGTAATGCCTTCCATATTTATTATAAGAGAGAATAATTTTATATATATTTTCAAGATAGGAATAATTATGATAATATTGAAAAATAAACTATTGAATAGCAATTTATGGGAATGAGCATATGAATTGCTATTCATTATTTTACGTAATAGTAATTTATTATAAATTACAATTCCTCTCAACTGAATATTATAATAACAACTTTAGGTTTAACAAGAAGAGAATAATAGCTATTCATGTTTAGTGAACGAATTGAAAATATTTTTGTTAATGGCTAATAAGATATATTCTAAAAAGATGAGTGTGTTTTGTTTCATCATATTGTTATTTTGGTATCATATTTTTACATTTTCAAATAGATATTTGCTAAAAAATAAATATCGATGAAAAAATGACTGTTTTACTCATAAATATACTAAACATATATAATATAGATATAATACATATATGAATACAGATTGAAGATAAATACAATACTAATAAAATATTACAATCCAAAAGAGAGCAAAAGGGAAAAAAAACCACTGATATCCTCTTGTTTACAATTAATGTAAGGAATGACTTAAAAAATCTGGCGGCGCCGGTGTCAACCGAAATCCTTAGCTAGATATTGTAAGAAAACATGAAGTTTCGACCTTTGTTTGGGATCCGGATCCGTTTGATTAAATAAAATAAAAATCAATCTGATTATAGATGTAGACGTTGACGTTGACGTTGTATGTAAATAATGATGCTACCAAAACCTGAAAACGAGGTCCAGTATACTTATTACACCCTAGTTGGTAAAAAAAAAAAAAAAAAAAAACAGCAAATATCCAAAGAAGGGAACAACAACATGAAACTGCTCTACCGACTGTGGGTTTTGTCAGCCCAGCCTATCGTATTACAAGGACAACTCGTAAAAAAGGAAGGGATTGGCTTTAAGACCATGACCATGCCGATGACCCCATCTCATTCTTTCCTTAAAATATTAAAAATAAATGAATAAAGTAGATTGCAAATGCATCCTCCTTTAGACGTTCCATGTATGCTTTCGTTTATATATATATATATATATATATAAATCTTTACGATTAAGCATTTGGAGAATAAAATCTTAAAAAATTATGTTTAAAAATTCTTACGGTTAATGTCAAAAATAATACGTAAATTTTTACAAAATATTTAATTAGGTATCTAAAGTTTCATTTTGAATAATTTGATATCTGAACTTTTTCAAAAAGTTCAATCAAGTATTTAAGTTTGATCTTAACAATCTTGGTACCTGAATAAAGTATTTGTAAACTTTTTAATATCCAATTAAACTTGTTTCATTTATGAATAAAGTTTGTAAAATTTTTGTTTATGTATCAAATGGTTCAAAACGGAACTTCATGTACCTAATTATAAATTTGCGACACTTCATACACTATTTTTATCATTAACTCATATTGTTACATCATATCCACTTTAACATTGATTTTATACATTTTATATTAGTATTATTTCTACTATTTCACTTGTACGAAATAATAAAATAGGATGTAAAAGAATATGCCTTTTTTTTTTGGTTTGAAGGTATAAAGATATTCTTTATAAATAGACGAGGTAACGATGAATTGATGACTTTTCCGTTTGAAAACCACTCGTATTCTACTGGATTGTAGATAAACATAGTGTTAGTTTCACCATGTTGTCGGCAATACACATGAAATTCAATTAGTGGAGAATCTTAAGATAAGGTAAAGTGGATCATGCGAAAGATAAGGGATCTTGTTTATCCGAAGTTTCATCTTAATTGGTGGTTTTATTATTGTCAATCCTAGGCCCCCTTTTTGTCAAGACTTCAAAAGATTCTAATAGTTGATGTCACATTTGATAAATCTATTTTACTAAAATTTAATTAATTATGTGTATTTTTAAATAGTTAATTTAATACATAATTAAAGTTTATTGATGCTTCTACTAGATGAAGTAACACCGTTATTTTCGTTAATGAGTTGACTAAGTGACCCTATGGCTAATTGGCACTTAGCACAATTTATTAGAAATTTGTTTCTCATCTTAGGTAAAATTTTTAGCCTGGCTCTTAAAAAAAAAAAAAGATAATTAAAAATAACTTGTATTAAGCCAATTTGAGCAAGCACACACACATATATATAAAGATTAAAGTCATAACTTTGGACTCACAAAAAATAAGGGGAAAAAAAACCACAAGGGTCTTCCCCAAAAGAACCCTTCACTGATGAAGATTCATACCCAATTTTAAAGCTCTCATCTAAGAGGCCATTTTCAAAGTTAAATACCGGGAATATAATATTAAAAAATAGAATTAAACCCAAAGTGAATGCTCCTATTAATGGCAAAAGCATTGATATAAGCTGGAGTTAAATTCTTAGAGAACATACAATAGAAAAGATATAAAAACAATAGGACCTTCAACATTCCTAATCAAGCGCCCGCCCCCCAAACCTCCTCCCCCCCCCCCCCCACCCAAACAAACAACAATTTCTTGAAAAGCATGTGTTAATTTGATATTTTTTCACAAGCCCAGCTTGGACTAAAAACACCAAAACATTCTTCCTTTGATCACCTTAAGTCCTTAGCCTCAATACATGGGTTGAAAACAAGAGGAAGGTTGAAAAGATAAGTTTGAATCACAGTCAGCTTCATTAACAATATCTATCAACCTATTAACCTCTATTATAAATGTCACGCTTTGAAGGGTATCCTAAACGTGGTAGTCCACCGTACATAATATTAAAGCCAATGAATGATAATCTTAGTCACGCAGGAGCTTTGATATCATATGCAAGGCGTACTTCCAAGATAGTAGGAAACTCAAAAGGTATAACGTTTAAGCAGATAATAAAAGCATGCAAGAACTTATCGAAGTAAATATGTAATAATCATTAAGATAAAAATTCTTACAACTTCTTAGGGGCATTCCCTGTACTAAAAGCCTTGCTAATCTAACCCATCTTAAAAACATACATGAATATAACAAGAGCCTACTATAGAGATTTTTCTTAGAAGTCTATACCAAAAAACTAAATATATAAACTTCTTCCAAAAACTTCTAGTAACTTTGGCTCGTACTGGACAAAAGGGGCTCCTTGGTGCCAACCACAAGAAATCAAACTATAACAAAAAGCTATAAGAGTATAAGCAAAACTAGCTTAGTGAGATAACTCCCTTCTTTAAAGTATTTTCATAAAACATACAAGTATTTTAGACAATCATATGTAAATGCAACAATCACACGAGCAATCAAAATACACACAATTAACTGAAAACCATGTGTAGTATGGATTTTATATCCTCCATGTTGGGGGTCGGGTGGTTATCGACCCATTATACCATCAATATTTGTAGACTTACCGGCTCCTATTTGCCCATGTAGACTTCCCGGCTACTACTAGCCACCACTACAATTCCTCGTTTCCCTACACGAAGAATAGTAGCGAAAAATAAATATGACTCACAATATGCCATGCATGAATCATTTTTAATAATGGTTCGTCCAATTATTTTTTTAATTTTAAGTTGAAGGTAACCAAAACAATATTCATCATACCATTACAAAAGAACATAAATTATTCATTAAACCTTCTTTCCATATACTTAGCTTCTTATTAATAACCACTTTATTAACTCATTCACACAATCATTTATTCATTTATCTTTTCTTATTCTCTAGTGTCACTACTTATAAGCACATTCAAGGAAATAAAATTAGTATGTAATTAACTCACTCCATGGTGATCGCTCCCAATCAAAATAGTCTTTCGAGAAAGTGATATCGGCTCTTTCTTCACCTAAACAAGATGAAATACCCAAAATGAGTCTTTCATAGAATTTTTATTTTAAAGATTCTAAGTTTATCTTCAAATTACGGTAAAAATCGGATTGGAAAAAATTCCAACTTAAAAGGCCATAGCTGGCTCATTTTATCTTGGACTTTCACATATTATATGTCATTTTCTTCCAACTTGAAAAGATCTATCCATTTTTAAGGTTATTTTTACTATAAAAGGTCATTTAAGTGTCGCATCAAAGGGGTACAGATTTACCACGAAAATTCCTTTCTTAAAAAACAACATTCTCAAATCTTTTTTTCACTCAAGGCTTGTTAAGCAAAACTTAAATATGTATATGGTTGAAAAGAATCCTTTTGGTATATAAATAGACTCATAATTTATGCATGATGCTATAGGTGTTGTCTCATTTAATTAATTTCCATAAAACAATCTTTCCTAAGTTTTGAAAAAAAATTGGTTTTGTTAAACTTTTCTTTATGTGGTTGAAATAACGTATAAATTCTTGGGTGATCATAATTTAATGTTCTATTTTTTATTCTTTAGTTTATCAAAAGGGAGTTGGAATAAAGTATGGTATTTTTAAGTTATCTACAAAATTATATTTCCAAGAATTGAAAAATAGAGTTTCAAAAGTTTTCTTTAATAATACTTAATGAGTTTATTCTTTGAAAATTTATTTTCTTAGATTGTTGACAAATTTCATTTTTCTAAGTGGGTTTCTTAGGACTTGTTAGTTGATTTTCTTGAAATTTGTTTAGAGCTCTTACTTTAGGAAGTTGGTAAAAATAGTATCAAGTTATCATCTATATATCAAAATTTTTTATGTTGTCAAAAAGAAAATATCTTTAGACTTTGAAGAAACTTCTTTATCAATAGTTTGAAATTCATGATGCGCTTATAAAATTTAAAAAGGAATTTTTTTGAAATATCCTTCTATGTCTTGGTGAAAGACATTTAAAAATTTTAAGAGTTTAGTCTTTCATTAAAGAAATCTTTTTTTTTTTTTTTATTTGGACAACAACTCATTAGCATGCATGAATATGATTATGTAGTTTATAAAAAGATAAAAATATCACAAGATAATATAATAAAGAATATAAGAAACAATAAGCATAATAATAATAATTGTCAAGTATTAAGAGCCTTAGCTTCTTCAAGGCTTCCCAGGACTAAGAATAGACTAGTCACAAAAGAAAAAGAAAATTGTTTTGACTTGATGATGATACGTCTAAAACTAGAAAGACTAGTCTTAAAATAACTTGAAAGTAAATAAATTGCAAGGAAAGTAAAATAATTGCAATAACAAATGAGCTTATATGCTTTAAAAGATATATATAACTACATAGATATAGTTAATTAGATATAAAGATGAACAACATAAAAGAAAATAGATTCATGAACATGAACAAAATATGAACATATTGTTGCTTTCCTAACCTCCAATGGTTTTAAAAAACACACATTATATTCATACTAAGCAAATGAACATATGGAAAGCTTAGATTATTACCTATGAAGAAGAGAAAAATAGAGAGAACTTTTGGAGAGAATTTGTGAGAGTTTTGGTAGTGTATGAAAAGTATGGAAGAAATGGAAGAGAGGGATGGTATTTATAGGAAAAAGCGGATGATAAATTGTGTTAATTAAATAAGTGAAAATTAAAATCATATGAGTGAAAGAGGGGGGGGCCAGTGCCTATAGGAGAGAAAGAGAGAAAGATATTTTAATTTTTTTATTTTTGTTAATGAAAAGTGAGATATAAGATACGTAAAGTTGTATTGGAAATGAAAATTGTAAGAAAATAGGTGTATAGGTTGTAAGAAAAAGCAGAGATAGATGAATAGTAGAGAATAATAATGAATAGTAAACAAGACAATTAAATTACCGGTAGTAATAAAAATACGCATAAAAAGGCTATATTTGATACTTTTAATTACCGAAAAATTATAAAACTAATATTTTTAAAAACCTTATATTTTTATGAGTCTAACGGTATATCCGGAATATTTTTACTATTCCGAGCCTCTGGACACACGTTTTGAAAACTATATCCGATCGGGTTCATAACGAATCATGGTTTGACTAATATGATATTTTTAAGTTTTCTTATGTTATTACAAACTATTCTACATACTAATCTATTACTTACTCACTTAGGGTTAAGATCACGAGATTGTCGGACTTCAATGTTGCGTCTAACTAGGGTTTTGTTGATTTTGATGTTTCCAGTTGACCTTCTAATTAGGGTTTAAACTTAATCGATCGTAAAACATGGGGTTTATAATAAATACCAGTGTTGTCAAATTCCGGTTGGTATTTCCTATAAACCCCCAAAGTTTTGTGTCGATTTAGCTAAACCCTAATTAGAAAGTCAACTGAAAACCTTAAAATCAACAAAACCTTAGTTTGACGTAATGGTTAAATCCGGCAACCCCATGTTAACAACCCTAAGAAAGTAAGTAAGAGATTAGTATATAGAATAGTTCGTAGCTATATGAGGAAGCTTAAAAAGATCAGATTAGTAAAAACCGTAAATCGTTTTGAACCCGAACGGATATAGTTCTTGAAAAACGTATCCTAGGGCTTGGAATAGTAAAAATATTCCAAATATACCGTTAGACTCGGTAAGTAAAAATATAAGGTTTTCAAAAATATCAGTTTTACAATTTTTCGGTAAGTAAAAATATCAGATATCACAATTATACACATATTTTCTTACTACCGGTACTTTATTAGTCATGTCTACTTTACATTACAATATTCATTACTATTCTACACTATTCTTTTATCTCTACTTCTTCTAACACCTACTCTTACAACACCATAACCTATTATCTTTACATTTTATTTTTCTCTAACTTTATTTCACATCTACTTTACTTATTATTACATTTAATCAACAAAAATACAAAAATCAAACACTCTCTCTCTCCTCACACTTAATGGTTGGCACCCCTCCCCCTTGGTCTCTCTCTCAATTTATTTTATTTCTTCTTTATTTAAATCAAATAAAAATTCACTCCTTATCTCTTATAAATACCCTCTTCATCTTTCACTTCATTCACATAATTACTACCCATAAATTCACTACCAAATCTCTCTCAAATTTTTCTCTCAATACTCTCTCCAAATACTCTCTCAAAACTCTCTCAAAATATTCTCAAAACGCCTTCTACATACACAAACTCATTCCCACATATTATCTCAAAACACTCTTTAGGTAAAAATTTCCTTTATCAAATTCTTCTTCTCATGTCATGTAACTTTACATGGCCATGGTGTAGTTTCAAAAAACTAAATGTTATGGAAGCCACACTATTTTCATGTAGTTCTTGTTCATGAGTATCTATTTATTTATTTATGTTATTCATATTATTATTATTATTATATTATTATTATATTATTTAGAGCATATAAGCTCACTTGCAATTTATTTATTTTCATGCAAAGTAGTTTATTTATTTCTTCTTTACAATTTATTTATTTCATGTTGTTTTAAGACTAGTCTCTAGTCTTAGACTTTTTCTCATCAAGTTAAAACAATTTTCTTTCTTTTTTTTTGTTTCTTTTTTTTTGGGACTAGTATACTTCTTAGTCCCGGGAGCCTTGAAAAAGCTAAGACTCCCAATACTTGAATTTATTTATTATTCATGTTATTTTTGCTTGTTATTATTACTTCTCATAATCATGTCCATTAAGATTGTTTTTCAAAATCTTTAAAGCTCCAATTATACTTTGACAAAAAGGAGATTTATCACTTAATAATGATTTTATGAAATATAGAACCTATGGTTTAAAAGTAAATTTATCCTTTTCCAAGTTTTACGAAAAACTTACTACAATTTTAAAAGCTACTTTTTGTTTTGAAAAGCTTTTTAAATCATTTCTATATTACTGTGTTTTCCTAAAAAGAAGATAATTTTGATACTAAATCGATTCCTATAAAAACATAATATAAAGGAGACTCTATGAAAAAGGAATGAAAATTTTCAAATTAAGATCTTTCCGAATAAATGGTCAAAGAAAAATTGTATAGAAAAAAAAAAGGAAAGTGACAGTAATATTGAAAAGAAGAAATTTATTCTTAAAAAGTCATTTAAGAATAAGATAAACATGAAATAATTACATTGGAAAAAAAAAGAATCAAAATATTCATGTTGAAACGAGTTACAAAAATTGATTTCTTGTAAACTATAGTTTTCTAAGCTTTTAAATAACATTGTTTTACTCAAGAAATTTTAATGGACAACAAACACTTAAGCATGGATAAAAAATGAGCTATATATCTATGAAAAAGGAATTTTTCAACTATATAGATAAATAAGTATTTATCAAAGCAATTTTGGATGGTTTAATGTTTGAAACAATTGCTTTCGGGATGGGAAAAATCGTGGTGAATCTAATCGCCACTGTTTCAGAGCCTAAATGATCTAGTTTGATGAAAATAGTTTTGGAAATAGATAGATCTTTCTAAGTAGGTAAAAATCTGTAAACCCCTAAAGTTTTGAGATTAATTTAAGCTTAAAACCTAATTAGAAAGTCAACCGGAATTCCAAAGTCAACAAAACCCTAGTTTTTGCAATCGTTCAAGTCCGACATTCTTGTTTAAGCAACCCTAGGAAAGTTAGTAAAAGTTTAGTATGTAGAATAGTTCGTAATAACCTGAGAAAGCCTAAAAATATCATATTAGTCAAACCGCGATTCGTTTTGAGGCTTGGATTAGTAAAAATATTCCGAATATACCATTACTCGTAAAAATATAAGATTTTCAAAAATATCAATTTCATAATTTTTCGGTAACTAAAATATCACATTCGCAATTATACGTGTATTTTCTTACTACCGGTACTTAAATTGTTTATGTCTACTTTACATTACATATTTTCTATTCTACACTATTCATCTATCTCTACTTTTTCTTACAACCTACTCTTACAACCCATACCTCTATTTCTTACAATATTTCATTTCCAATACAACTTCACATCATTTCATATCTTACTTTTCATTTATACAAAAATACAAAAAAATAAAATTCACTCCCTCTCTTCTCTTACAATTTATGCCGCCCCCCTTCTTTTTCCTCTAAATTGTTTTATTTTCATTTTATTAATTAACACAATTAACCTCCCTCATTTTCCTATAAATACCTCCCCTTCCTTCCACTTCTCACAACTTCCATACACTAAAAATTACTCTCCACAAACTCTCTCAAGTTCTCGAGTTTTCACTTCTTCTAGCTAATAGTTTTAGCTTCTAATGTGTTCATCTAACTTAGTATGAGCTTAGTGTGTGTTTTCTAAACCATAAGTTAAAGAAAGCAACAATAAGTTCATACTTTGTTTTGTTCATGGATCTAATTTCTTTATGTTACTTTATATATATGTTACTAATATATCTAATATATATATATATATATCTTTTAGAGCATATAACCTCATTTGTTTTGCAATTTATTTACTTTCCTTGCAATTTATTTATTTCCATGTTATCTTTAAGAGTAGTCTTTCTAGTCTTAGACTTGTCCTCATCAAGTCAGAACATTTTCTTTTTCTTTATGGGACTAGTTTATTCTTAGTCCCGGGATACCTTAATGAAGTTAAGGTTCCAATACTTGATTTATTTCCTTACTAGCTTATTCTTTTAAGTTATTATGTTTCCTTATGTTTTCATAACCTTATGATTCATATTCATGTATGAATATAATGATTTTTGTCTCAACAAAAATAAATGAGGAAAGGTTTTCTTAAATAAAGATTCTTTTCTAGAAATAAAAGTAGGAAGTAATTTTTCCTAAAACTAAGGAGTCATCTTAACAAACTTAGAGAAGTCTATAGGAATTTTTATAAACATACATGACATAGAAAGGACTTTTGAGTAAACAAAAGTTTTACTTAAACTTCACTTTTCATCAAGTACAAGAAATTCCTTTCATGAAAATAAAATAATTAAGAAACAAGAAAATTATTTCTATGAAGATATAATTGTTAGTATTAGAAACAAAGGAAATAAAATCATTCTTTGAAATTTAGAGGAAAAGGAATTTACTCATAACTTGAAATATTCTCTAACAAAAATAATTTTCAAAAAGTTCCACTTTTCTTTAGAAGACTTTACTTTTACAAAAATTCATGGTTTGAGACAACTTCATTAACTTCATACATTTGATATGAGTCAATAAATATATGTATATGCATTTCAAAGGTTTTACAAGCTATTATAATATCTATCTCTTCAAATTGAGCTTTTGTTAAAGAACGAATTCCAGCTTGGAAAATTCGTGGTGAATCTGGTCACCACTTTTTTGGAAACCAAATGACTTGGTTTGATGAAAATAATTTTAGAAATAGATAGATCTTTTTGAATAAGTAGAAAACGGTATATAATATGCGAAATTCCGAGTTAAAATGAGCAAGTTATGGCCATTTTAAGTTGGAATTTCCTCCTATCCGATTTTACCACGATTTTAAGATAGATTTAGAGTTTTTAAGAATAGAAATTCTATGAAAGACTCATTGTGGGTATTTCATCTTGTTTAGATGAAGGAGGAACCGAGATTACTTTCCCGGAAGACTACTTCGATTAAGAGCTATCGACATGGAGTGAGTTAATCCTTTACTAAATTACATTTCCTTGTGTGTGCTTGTAGGTAAAAGCACTATAAGATAAGGAAAAGATAAAAATTATTGTGTGAATTAAATTTATGATTGGTTGCATATAAGTTAAGAATATCGAAAGAGAAATTGATAATTAAATTGTGATTCTTGCATTGATATGATGAATATTGATTTGATCACGTTTAAACTTGAATTTAACGAGGATAAAATAACCTTATATTGAAAAATTCATGCATATCATATTTGTGAGTCACATTTATTTCACTACTATTCTTCATGTAGGGAAACAAGGAAGCAGTAGTGGTGGCTAGTGGGAGCCGAAAAGTCTACATAGGCCAGTAGGAGCCGAAAAGTCTACAGGGCAAGCAGGAGTCGACAAATCTACAAGTATTGATGGTCGTATGGGCCTGTAACCTCCCAACCCCCGATATGGAGGGTGTAAAATCCATGCTACACATGATTTCCAATTAATCTTGTGTATTTTGTTTGCTCATGTGTTTGGTGCATTTTCATATGATTATTTAAATACTTGTTTAATTTATGAAAATGTTTTATAGATGTGAATTATCTCACTAAGCTAGATTTGCTTATACCCCTATAGCTTTTTGTTACAGTATGATTATCTTTGGTTGGCATTGAGGAGCCCCCGTATGCAGGTATGAACTAAAGCCACTAGGAGTTTTTGGGAGAAGTTATATGTATTTAGTTTTGAACATAGACTTCTAAGAAAATCTCTATAGTAGGCTTATGTCATAGTTATGTTTACTTTGTTAATGGTTTATTTGAATCAAAACCATTTAAGACCGGAGAATGCCCCTAAGATGATGTAAGAGTTTGTTATTTAAATGAAGACTTCATGTTTATTTATATAAGTTCTTGCTTGCTTTTATTATCTACTTGAAGGTAATACCCCTATGAGTCTCCTACTATCTTGGAAGTATGCTTTGCATGTGATATCAAAGCTTTTGCGTGACTAAGGTTGTTATTCATTAGCTTTAATGTTATATGCGGCGAACTGCCACATTTAGGGTACCCTCTAGGGCGTGACAAAATCGGTATATTATATGCGCAATTCCGAGTTAAAATAACCAAGTTATGGCCATTTTAAATTGGAATAATCCTTTATACGAAATTTGACGTTCTTTTGACACAAATTTGTCAAACCTCAAGAAAGTTATCAAGAAATACTCATTTTGGGTATTTTCCTTGACTAAGTGATTCCGAAGAAGAATACCCGTACCCCGAAGATTATTAAGACTTAGTGGATTGTTTGAGCGACTCATCTATTTAGAAGAAGTTTCGACATGGCATCGTGAGTTTATTTCCTTAAAAAGGCTTTACTTGATAATGCTTGTAGTTTAGTCGCATTAGAATTAAGGAAAGATAACTTGATATGTATGTGAAAATTGTTGAAAGTACTATAAGAATATCGAGGCAAAAATTGATTATAAGTAATTGTTTGTTATAGTATAGTACTTGATATGTATGAAATTTTATTATCACCTTAAAATTGTTAATAATGATGTTATGATAATTTAAATAAATTGATTCATGCATACCACACAATGAGTCACATTGCATGGGGTTATTATCCTTGGGTGAGAACGATGGTAGCTCGGTCGAAAGCAACACTTGGCGGTTATGATCGAAAGTGATTGCTTAGCGACATGAAATTAATCAAATGCTTGGCGGAAGTCCGGCAGCATGGCTCAATTCGAGTAGACTTAATATACTTGGTGGTATTGATCAAAAGCATCATTTAACTAAAATGACTCATTTTGAGGTTACGTATCACCAAATCCCAAATGAAGGGTGTAAATCCATTCGATATATAGTTCCTGAAAAACTATATGCCTTGTTTGCTCACGTATATGTTGCATCTCACTTGATTGCTTAAATAACTTGTTTGAATTTCACTACACGAGAAGTTTACTTATGGAAATAATTCTCACTAAGCCTATTAGCTTATATCCCTATAGATATCTTTTGCAATTCACTTATTTGTGGTTGAGTCCACGTAGACCCTGCAATCAGGTATTATCCTTTTGGTTAAGGGATTTTCTTCTTTTAGATGAAGTTTAATGTTAGTTAAGAAGAAGACTTCATAGAAATTCTCTTATAATAGATTTATAGTTAATTTGTGGTTGAGGAATGCCCCTAAGACTTTTAAGACTATCGTTATGAATGAAATAAATATTATGAATCCTCTTTTCTTAATTTGTCATTGTATCCTCTTAAACTTCATAATTCCATGTATGGTCCTCTAAAATTATGAGAGTATGCCTTATATTTAGTATCGAAGCTTCTGGTAATGACTAAGATTATTATACTTAAGCTTTAATATTAAGTGTGGCGGACTGTTCATTTAGTATTGTCACGCCTCGAAGGGTACTATAAACGTGGTAGTCCGCCGTACACAATATTAAAGCCTAAGAATGACCATCCAAGTCACGCGAAGGCTTCCATACTATGTACAAGGCGTCTAACACATGGAGGAGAGTCATCGGAGTGATACATTTTATATTGATATAACTTGAGTAACAATATAAAGGAACTACGCATCACTATACTTCAAATACAAATCATCGTACTTCAATTACAATTCATCAAAAGATTTCAGTACATAAAACTATTACAAAGCAATTCACAAAACCTAGCTAATATCTTCAAGTATTCTTATCCCTTGCCGGAATTCCGAAGTCATTCTCGACTCCAACCATTTCGGTCCCCACTTTGCATTCTTGAGATAACCTGTTCATTCAAACATCTATTGGGGTATAAGCTACATTAGCTTAGTGAGAATTCTTTTAATTCTGTACCATAACAAGCAAGTTATAATCATCCATATGCTATGCATGAACAAACACATGAGCAAACAATTATGCATGGGTATTCGGAACCCACACACAGAATGGATTTACGCCCTCCGTATCTTGGGTTAGGGATAGTATTGAAGTTTACATGACCGCTGCTAGTCCCCAAGCCCTCGGCTCATAGCACTTAACTCGGCTAGGCTCACTCATGGAATGCATCCCCAATGCGCCTTATCTCCATGAATGAACTCTGATACCGGGTCTCATTATCCAAACGAGTCCTCGGACCATACCGATCGACCTGCGTAGGAGTATTACGCTACCAAATGCAATATGTTCGATGCAATGCATGACCAATTTATTTTTTGCTTAGGTTAAAATATTCATACATTCTTTAGAGTGACCAACCAATATAATACACATAATAAAAATAATATGAACAGTGCAGTTATCCAATCGAATTGTGGTTTCGATATGTTTTTAGTATTCTTTAGCATACATTCATCACAGTCTCATCATCTATCCCATCCCCATTCATATCGATTATTATCTTGTTCCTATAATTCTAATGCAACTAGTTACAAGCACAAATAAGGTAACAAAATAAGAAGAAAACTCACTCGGCCATTGGATCACCGGTCTCTTAGTAAAAGTAATTCGGTGGTAGGGAGTCGCCGATTTCGAGATCACCTAAAAAGGAAGAAATACTCTAATAAGTATTTCAACTCAAACTAATCCAAACGATCTTATACAAACTATCAAATTCGTAATTCTCATCCTAAGCGGGAATTTCCACTTAAAACGGCCATAACTTGGTCATTTTAACTTGGAATTTTGCAAATTATATATCGATTTCTATCTACTTTGAAAGATCTATCTAATTCTAATATTTTTTTAAAGTTTTGAAAATATTTAGGTCACGAAACAGAGGGATCAGATCTGATCAGTAACAATTTTCAATTTTGAAAAATAGTTTTGTAAATGCTTGGAATGTTTCTACTTGACAAATCAATTATACATGCAATATGAATGACTTCCTAACATGAATGGCATGTGGTGAGTTTAATGCATGCATGATCTTGATGATTTTTACTAAAAGAAAATTTTATAACCTTTTTATTTTGTAAGACCACAATAACAACTACTTATGAAAAATCTAGTTTTCTAGCTTTGACATCACACTATTGTTTTGGAATTCATTCTTAGGAATTTCTAGTTATCTTAGTTAAAATTGAGTCTTCATAACATATATTATCTAAGGCCTTCATTTTTACATAAAAATTTGCATTTTTCACTTTGCAAATATGTTTTAAAATAGGATTTACTCAAAAATCCGAATTTTTAGAAATCCACTTTTTGAATGATTCCTTTGGGAAAAACTTGTGTAATGCATTAAAATCTAAGACTTTATGATACCTATTACTTAAGGACTCCATTCATTACATAAAGCTTTTATTTTGAGCTTGGATGATAGGTGTTTTCATGGGCATCATCCAAAGTTACGAATTTTGCAAGTTGACTACTAACTCAAAATTTTCCATCATGACTCTACTTCTTGTTTTACACATTAATCTTATCAAAACTCATTTCAACTTGTAAAAATAACTACTTAATAATACCTATTACCTATACCCTTCATTCTTCACATAAAACATGAGTTTTGGAGTTGATAAATGGGTTTTCAAAATTGGTCTTGGTTGAGATCCGAATTTACCAAATTTATTTTTGGACATACCTTTTGATAAAATCTATCTAAACTTATGAAAATCCATTCTTTACATATCATATCTTAGGAGCCTTTCATCTTGAATAAAAACTTCATTTTTGAGTTAGAAAACATGTTTTTAAAATATGCCTTGGCCTAAATCCGAAAATGAGATTTTTATTTTGAAAATAACTTTTGAAAATCACCTTTGATTCTTGTAAAAAGAAGTCTTGATGATATAAACATTAAGCCTTCATTATCTCAAGTAAAAATTTCATTTTGATACTCGGAAGGTGGTTTTTAAATAAGGGTCTTGCCTAAATACGAATTTCACCATTTTTGTTTGAGTTCAAAAACAATACCTACACTTTCTATGATCATGAATATAAAAGAAATTCATGGTATCATAGATCTAAAATTTACTCCTCAAAATCATTTATTTATGATATCTACTCCTTAAGCCCTTCATTTTAAATGAAAAATACACATTTTAAAGTTGAAAAATAGGTTTTCAAATTAGGGTTCCCTTTTTATCCAAATTTCAAAAGTTATTTTTGTTGAAACTAATGTGGATCTTGAGCTTCCTAACACTTTTCTACTATCATTAAGCTACTACAAGTTATCTAAGAGCATAAAACAAAAGTCTAATGCATGTATGAACTTAAAACAACTAGATCTAGTCTTCTAAACTAGTTATAAATGCATGAACATTATGATGGTTATGTGAATCATGAATAGATGATGAATATATGCACAAATCACTAATAATAGCAACATAACTTAATAATAAAACAAGATAATAGCATAATAACTTAAATAACAAGGTCTAAAACATTGTGATGGCAGGGATCTCATGTTCAAATGTTTCCACTTCCCTAGCTTGAAGCTCATGGGGATTTTGTGTGGAATCATGCATGAATGAACTTACCATCACATGTTTCAAGATCCTAAATTATAGATCTCTTAGCTATTTGTTGTATGGAATAGGAAAATTGAAGGAAAAACAAAGTGTGTTGTGTGGGAAATGGGAGGGGAGTTCACGGTTAGAGGAGGAGAGGAAGAGAGAGTTTTTGAGTTTTTTGTAGCAAAAGAAGTAAATGAAAGAGAGAGAAAAGAAAGAGATTATTTATATTAAGTGGAATTAGGGTTTGTTTGATATAAAAATGAAATAAAATAAAACAAATTGGGGGAGAAATGGGGGAAATTGCACCGGCTCATAGGGGAAAGAGAGAGAGTGGAGTTGTTTGAGTTGTGTTGTGTAAGATTTGGATTTAGTTAAGGTAATTTAAATGATAAAAGATATATTGGAAGGGTAAATTGTAAGAAAATGATGTAATTGTAAGAGTAGGGTGTAAGGATGTAAGAAATAGGTTATGGGTAGTGTGTGTAGTAGGTTATACTTGTGAATAGTGATAAATAGTAGATAAGACATGTATTTTACCGGTAATAAAGAAAATAAGGGCAAAGGCTATAATTATAATTTTTATAACCCAAAAAATTATAAAACTTATATTTTTAAAATCCATATAAAATTTCGGTTCTAAAGAGTATTTCGGAATATTTTTCTGAGTTTCTAGTTTCGGGGCTCACTTTTCCGTAATGGAGCTCCGGAAGGCCTAGAATAGAAAAATTTTCGAAATAAAAACTTTTCATGGTTTAAAATATACTTTAAAACAATATTCCACATTAAATTATTTTATAAAATTTCTTTTGATATGAAACCGAAGAAAAGCCGGATATGGGGTTTCTAGGTTTCTCTCACAAAGCTTGAACTAAACCGGTTTAGGGTTTCGTTTTCCTGGTTTTGAAGTTTACTTGATTACTAGGAAAACCAGGGTTTACATTATAAGAATAATAAAATTGTGTAATGAATAATAGTGAACAGTATCAAAAGACTAGTTAATTACCAGTAGTAATGAAATACAAATAAAATCGTAAAATCAAATAATTCTAGTTATCGAAAAATTATAAAACTGATATTTTAGAAATCCTTATAAAAATACGAGTCTAACGGTATTAATAACATATATTTGATATTTCGAGCCCCGGGACATGCTTTTCGAAGTTTGTGTCCGATCGGGTTAGAAATAGATCGAAAATTTGCTAATCTTATCTTTTAAAGCATCCTAATAGTAATACGAACCAACTTCACCTTTTACTCTTATTCCGACTCCTTGGTTTAAGAATACAGAATTGCCGGATCTAAACTACTAGGGTTTCTTGGGAATTTGTTGACTTAGGTTTTCCGGTTGACTTTCCGGTTTATACCTTTGCCAATTTGAAAACTGATGTTTTATGTTTATACAATATATTTAATTTGAGAAATTTATTTTAAATTTGATTTTTGTAAGTATTTAATATCTCTCGACGTTTTCGGAATTCTTTGAATTGAGTTTTATTTCCAAAGGTTAATCATTATTTACTTTTTAATAATTTGTTTTTAGGCTTTATATTACCCGATTTTATAAGTCGGAGTTAAATATGAAATTTGTCACATGTAGTGGTCTTGGATTTGAAGTATGTTGAGTTCTTATTTTATTTTTAAGGATTCTTATTTTCCTCAAGATTGAGAAATTTCTTGATTCGTTCGTGATTTAGGATTAGTCGAAGTTTGGTTTTAATTTGGAGTGATTCTTAGGGTTTATTTTCAAAGTTCATCTTAGAATTATTTACTAAAATTTTCTAGGGCTTACAAGGATACCCCTTGGGGCGTAACATTTCCTTTTCAACATGATTGAACTTGACCTCTCTTTGGAAATAGACCAATTCAACTATGGTTAAACCCCTATTTTACCTCGGTTTTACCGTTTTACTCTTGACTTTTTAGTATGTTTGGGTTAAACTCTGGACTGGGTCTGACAACATTGATAAATTATCACTTGAAAACCAAAAAAAATAAAACAAATATATCCTAAAGAAATTCCTTTCTTTTTCATTTGCATTACCAACAAACTACAAAATCTAGCTACCTTTTAACCATCATATTCATTTAATTTTAATGCTCTTCACACTAATACCTACCGCTAATACCTCTTCCGATCCAATAGAAACCTAACCCATATAGTATCCATAGACTACCCATATGTAAAAATCACTATACCCATTAAATTCATTATAGCTACAAGTACTAACCCCCATTCAACACCACCTTTTAAGCTCTTTACCACTTTTAGTTCACACCCTCAATAGTTTATAACTCTCAAACCCAGGAGTCCTAAATCCACTAACATAACAATGTAAATCAATTTATGAACCTAAAAACACAAAAACAAATTGATTTGGGGATTTTTCAATTTAGCGATTGTGGAATTTGGGGAGTAGGGTTTCTTATTGTAAATTTAAGGGTTTTTTTTTTCCTTCTCAAGATTAACTTTTTTTATAAGTCTCTTTGATCACTTTTAGTGGAGATTTGTTGGTCCCGAAAAGATAACCAAGAGGGGGGGGGGGGGGGGGGGTGTGAATTGATTATAAAACTTATTTTTCAAAATTTAAACAAATTTCACACCACTTGGTTATTCTATTAAAATGGCTTTAAAACTTTCTTGGAATAATAAACTCATCAAATAAAAGCTTTAATAAAAAATTCGGATCAAAATTGAAACAATACTTTCAAACTTGGAAACCTTCTGCTTAACTCTCTAACTAAGAAAAATGTAAAAAATTTACTCTCTGATTAACCTTCTGAGTAAGAAACTATATGCAATATACTTTCTGATTAACCTTCTAAGCATATATCACACATATAAAACATAAATAATTAAACACGAAATTAAAGAGAGATAAGGAGAAGAAATTGCAAATCGATGTATAGAGGTTTCGCCTCGTGCCTTAATCCTCTCTTCCAGCTCCAAGCCAGGGTCACCGGTAATCCTCACCAGTTGTGTTCCACTATCCAATCAAGAAAAAAGTTACAAGAAGTTCTTGCCAATCCTTTGGCTACAATTCACTTAGTTTGATTCTCTCAAACAATCAATCAACTAAGCCTACTTGTAACTCTAAACTCATAAACAATAAAATCAAATCACGAGGAATATAAAAATTGAATTTCCTCAACTATTTGCTCAATGAACAGTAACAATAAAAATATGATAGTTTTCGAATGGGAGCTTGAACTTTCTGAGATCTGATGTTCACGTAATTGTTGATTGATTTTCCGTGATCTGCTATCTCGTTTTTTATTCTCAAAACTGCAACGGCTAGAAGAACAACTAGATTAGCTTTTCCAGATTTGTCGTGCGAAAGATCAGCTCGTGGATTCCCGAAATATCAGTTTGCATTTATCCTTCAATTGACTCACTTTGAATTTTTAATTCTTGAGATTATCTTCGTAATCCAGCTTCAGATGATAATTCAAATACTCAACAACTGATGTGCTTATATTTAAACTGAAAATTCGGACTTGAATTTATCCTACATTGAATCACTGCACGTTTATTACTGTTCATCTTCTGTCTTCCATATTCTTCGCGTAAGAACAATTTGGACACAATCCATAAATTTCTAATTTTGTAAATATTTCATATTATACACACTAACTTTCTTCTCAAATATAATTCACTTTTTAAAAATTTTGAACTTCATTCAATTTAAGCTTGATTTCCTTCAACCGTATATTCGTGTTCCTTCAACCGAGTTTAAATTCTAATATTAATCCCTATGGATTTTAATTCGACTTTGTGGAACACATTGAGCATAACACCCAATTTATACTCAACATTTGGAGCTAGGTCTTCAGAATCTAAATTTGATTTGAAAAGCACTCGATTTTCATAAAGTTATGAACCTTCTGCCCTTTCCTCTGATGACCAAAAACAATGCTGCAGATCTCATAGAAACCTTCTTAGTATCTTTCCGATGAGTTAATTTCTCTATGTCTAAGCTTCTGAGTATCCTTTTGATGAATTAATATGCTTAACTAAAAACTTCCATCCTTCTGATAAACTTTCTGAGATTTATATTGTTAATATTCAATGCTGCACACTTAAACAAATTATGTAAGAAACATTTAACTCTTTTTGTTATCATCAAAATCATCTCTTAAGAGAAATCGGCAAGATTAAATATTTCGATAGGAAATTAAAGTTCTGATGTTAGACCTCTCTCCATAACTCCCTTTTTTTTATCGACTATACACTCGTTGTCTCATCGCAATCTTAATATTCTTTGCAACTGAGTTACTAAATTACTCTTTTTTTATTTGCATTATGATTTTGTCTGTTATATATATATATATATATATATATATATGTACATACACACACATAAAATATGGGTTAACTAACATTTCAATTTATTTTTAAGGCCCCAAAACATGATTCAAACAACCATTTGTTGATTCGTCAATGTATGCCAATAACCAAAATGAGTTAGTTTGGTCACCAAGAGCATGCATAGAAATTTTAATTAAATATTAAATTAACTTTTTTAAAGTATAAGCTGTAAGCCTAGGAAAATTTCAGTAAATAATTCCAAAATGAACTTCGAAAATAAACCCTAAAAATCACTCCAAATTTAAAACCGAACTTTGACTAGTCCTAAATCACGAATGAATCTAGAAATTTCTTAATCTTGAGAAAAATAAGAAATCCTTAAAAATAAAATAGGAACTCAACATACTTCAAATCCAAAACCACTACGTACGACAAATTCCATACGTAACTTTAACTTATAAAATCGGGTAATATAGAGCCCAAAAACAATTATTAAAAATAAATAATGATTAACCTTCGGAAATAAAACCCAATTCAATAATTCCGAAAATGTTAAGAGATATTAAATACTTACAGAAAAAACTAAAATAAAATTTTCAAATTAAATATGTTGTATAAACATAAAATATCAGTTTCCAAATTGGCAAAGATCTAAACTAGAAAACCACTCGGAAATTCTAAGTGGAATACGGTAGTTTAAGTCTGGCAATCTCGCGCCCTTAACCCTAAAGGGTATAGGTAATAGGTATCATTAAGTAGTGATTTTTACAAGTTGAAATGAGTTTTGATGAGATCAATGTGTAAAACAAGAAGTAGAATCAAGATAAAAAATTTTGAGTTAGTAGTCAACTTGTAAAATTCGTAACTTTGGATGATGCCCATAAAAACACCTATTATCCAAGTTCAAAACAAAAGTTTTATGTATTAAATGAAGTCCTTAAGTAGTAGGTATAGTAAAGTTTTAAATTTTAATGCATTAAACAAGTTTTTTCCAAAGGAATCATTCAAAAAGTGGATTTCTAAAAATTCGGATTTTTAAGTAAATCCTATTTGAAAACATATTTGCAAAGTGCAAAATGAAAATTTTATGTAAAAATAAAGGCCTTAGGTAGTATATGTTATGAAGACTCAATTTTAACTAACATAACTAAAAATTCTTAAGAATGAATTCCAAAACACTAGTGTGATGTCAAAGTTAGAAAACTAGATTTTTCATAAGTAGTTGTTATTGTGGTCTTACAAAATAAAAAGTTATAAAATTTTCTTTTATCAAAAATCATCAAGATCATGCATAAATTAAACTCATCACATGTCATTCATGCTAGGAAATCAGTCATATTTCATGTATTCTTGAATTATCAAATAGGAACATTTCAAGCAATTACAAAACTATTTTTCGAAAATGGAGATCGTTACTGATCAGATTTGATCCCTCTATTTCGTGACCTAAATATTTTCAAAACTTGAAATAATATTAGAATTATATAGATCTTTTGAAGTAGATAGAAATCGATATATAATTTGCTAAATTCCGAGTTAAAACGACCAAGTTATGGCCGTTTTAAGTTGGAATTCACGCTTAGGACGAGAATTACGAATTTGATGGTTTGTATAAGATAGTTTGGATTAGTTAAGTGATGAAATACTTATTAGGGTATTTCTTCCTTTTTAGGTGACTCCGAAATCGACGATTCCATACCACTAGATTATTTTTACTAAGAGACAGATAATCCAATGGCCGAGTGAGTTTTCCTCTTATTTTGTTATCTTGATTGTGCTTGTAGCTAGTTGCATTGAAATTAGGAAAAGATAAAAATTGTGATGAGTTGTGATATAATCTTGGTTGAATGAATGATAAGTATATCGAGGCGAGACTTGTTGTAAGATCATTGTATGAGTTAGCATAGACTCGAATTGTTTGAAATTCTCTATGATCGCTCTTAACCTACATAATTAACATGCCACGATTATATGAATAAACTGTACATGCATATCACATACCGAGTCACATTGCATTGTCTGATATACCTTTGGTAGGACAAAAGTGTATTAGCGGATAGGCGAAGGGGGCTATGTTAACATTAAGGATTTGAGATCACTTAGGTTAACGGATGTGGGGTAGACACATAAAACCATCACAATAAAACAGCAGAGGTTGTACAATCAAGAGAAAGAGATTGGGGTTATGGTTGCATGACTTATGGACCACCCCACTTAAGATTGGAATTATGGTTGCATGTCTTATGGACCATCCCAACCCCGAATGGAGGGCATAAATCCATTCACATATGGCTACCGGAAAGCCATATGCTTGTTGCTCATGTGTTTGTTCATGCATAGCATATGGATGAATTATAACTTGCTTGTTATGGCACAAAATTAAGGGAACTCTCACTAAGCTAGTGTAGCTTATACCCTAATAGATATTTGAATAAACAGGTTAATGGGAGAAGGCTACTTGGGGATCGAGATGGTTGGAGCCGAATATAACTTCGGGATTTCGGCAGGAAGTAAGAATGCTTGAAGATATTAGCTAGTTTTTGTAAAATGTTTTGTAATAGATTGTGTAGTGAAATTTTTTGATGAATTGAAATTAAAGTATAGTGATTTATATTTGAAGTATAGTGAATTGTATTTCCTTTACATTGTTACTCAAGTTGTATCAATATAAAATGTATCATTCTGATCTGTCTCTGTAAACCCCTAAATTTTGGAATCGGTTTAGCACAAAATCCTAACCGAAAGTCAAACGAAACCCTAATGGTCAACAAAACCCTAGTTTACCGTATCATCTAAATCCGGCATTGCCGTTTTCTTTGGCCCGGAAAAACGAAGTTGGGATAATTAGCTAAAATAGTTCGTAATAACCATAGGTTTTATAAAAGTTTCAGTTTCGCGAATTCGGATGTCCTTCGAACCCGATCGGACACAGTTCTCGAAAAACGTGTCCGGAAGCCCGGAATAGTAAAAATATTCCGAATACACCGTTAGACTCGTAAAAATATAAGTTTTCCAAAAATATCAGTTTCGTAATTTTTCGGTAAGTAAAAATAACAGATATAGCTATTATACGCGTATTTTCTTACTACCGGTACTTTAATTGTCATATCTACTTTACATTACACTATTCATTACTATTCTACACTATTCTTTTATCTCTACTTTTTCTTACACCTACTCTTACACTCTACATAACCTATAATCTTAACTTTTTACCTTTCCCATAACTTTATATCACATCTACCTTACAATTACATCTTTTATTTTCCAAAAAGTCAAAAAATAAATCACCCCCCCCTCTCACAATGGCCGGCACCCCCCTCTCTCTCTCCCTCAATTTGTTTTAATTTTGCATTTATTTTAATCACACAAAAATCACTCCTCATCCTATAAATACCCCCCCCTCTTTCACTCTTTCACTTCTTCACACATTCACTACCCACAAATTCTTACCAAAACTCTCTCAATTTTTCCTCTCAAAGCTCTCTCAAATTACTATCTCAAAACTCTCTCAAAATAATTCCACAACAACTTCCACCAACAACAAAAACCCATAACCACATAACCATATCAAAGTCTTCTTTAGGTAACCCCTTTATAATTCTTTCTTCTTCTTCATGTCATGTAACTTTACATGACCATAGTGTGAGTTTCCAAATACTACAAGTTATGGAAACTACATTATGTTCATGTATTGTTCTTGTTCATGCCAATCCATTTATGTTTATGTTGTTTATTATTGTTTATATCTATACATATATATACTATTCTTTAGAGCATATAAGCTCACTTGCAATTTATTTATTTCATGCAAAGCAATTTATTTACTTTTCCATTGCAATTTATTTATTTATTCCTTGTTGAAATAAGACTAGTCTCTAGTCTTAGACTTGTCCTCATCAAGTCAAAACAAGCTTTTCTTCTTTCATTTTATTTCATTATGGGACTAGTTTATTTCTTAGTCCCGGGAGCCTTGAAAAAGCTAAGACTCCAATACTTGACTTTATTATTTATGCTTTATGTTATTTTGTTTATTATTATTCTCATAATCATGTTCATTTAGATTGTTGTCCAAAAGTTTTATTTTCTAAAGATAATTAAATAAAAGAAGGCTTTTTGTCACTTAGGAATAAGTTTATGTGAAACATAAAAATATAAGATAACAAAAATAAACTCATTCATTTTCAAGTTACAAAAAGAATTCACTATGAATTTAGAAACTATTTTTACTTAAAAAGCTACTTAAATCTTTTATTACCTTGTTTTCAAAAGAAAATATTTGTTGACAAAAATGGTTCTTTTCATAAGAAAGATGAATGACTAAGGAAATTTTGTAAAGACCTTGCAAACAAATAGGCAAAGAAAATTTATGGTTTGAAAATAATAAAGTTATTTCTTTTCAAGTTACAAGAAGAAGTTAATAAGATTATAGAAATTAGTTTTTCTACAAAAAGTCCTTAATTGTTCCACATTGTTTTTATGAAGAAAAAAATTTTCATGCATGGATGATTATTTTTGAAATGAGAAAAAGAATGAGAAATATCAAGTAAGGAATTTTTGCAAAACAAGTAAACAAAGGAATTTACAAAAAAATGAAGAAATAGCATATTTCCTAGAAAACTTCAAATATAGTATTAATGTAACTTAGAAAGTAGAAAATTTTATTTTCAAAAGTCACTTAGAAAAGATAAATAAAACCAACATAAAACGTTTTTAGAAAAAAGAAAACAAGGTATTCATTTCAAAGAAATTTACAAAAACAATTTCCGAAAAGCTTCAACCCGACATTGTTTTACCTAAGAAAAATAATTGGACAACAAGACACTTGAGCATGCTTAAATATGAGTTATATAGTTATAAAAAGAGAATTTTTCAACTATATAGATAACTAAGTATTTATCAAACAAATTTTGATTTCTTGAACCAAAGTTGTTTTTCTTGGAAATCCGTGGTGAATTTTGTCGCCACTTTTTCGGAGCCTATATGGCTTTGTTTGTGGGAAATAATTTTAGAAATGGGTAGATCTTTTCGAGTAGATAGAAATCGGTATATTATATGCGCGATTCCGAGTTAAAATGACCAAGTTATGGCCATTTTAAGTTGGAACATTCTTCTATACGAACTTTAACGTTCTTTGACATTGTTTTGTCAAAATTCAAGAAAATCTTCAAGAAAAACTCATTATGGGTATTTTCTTTGGTTAGGTGACCCCGAGGAAGGATTTCTTCACCCCAGAACTATTACGATTAAGTGGAGTGTGTGAACGACTCATCCGCTTAGAGGAATAGACGACAATGGCATCGTGAGTTTATTTCCATTAAATGCTACACTTGTTGTGCTTGTAAATTAGTTGCACTAGAGTTAGGAAAAGATAAACCGATATGCATGTAAAATAATTCCTTGAAAGAATTCTAAGAATATCGAAGCCCGAATTGTTCTAAGTGATTGTTTTAGTTTAATATTGATTTGTGTGAAATTCCTTGATCGCCATAAAGTTGAAAATAATTATGTGATTTATAAATTAATGAACTCATGCATACCACGAAGTGAGTCACATTGCATGGTTGGGTTATTATCCTTGGGTGAGAAGGATAGTAAGCTCATGTCGAAAGCAACACTTGGCGGAAGATCCGAAAGCGATTGCTTGGCGGCTTAATGGAATATGCTTGGCGGTTGATCCGAAAGCAAGGTCAAATCAAGTAGATTCGGAATACTTGGCGATGAGTGCTCGCAAGTTTAAAAGTTTTTAATGAATGCTTGGCGATGAGTGCTCGCAAGCTTAAATTTTCTATTATTAAAACTACTTGTTTTGAGTATCACCAAACCCCGAATGGAGGGCGTAAATCCATTCAACATATAGTTCCCGGAAAGCTATATGATTGTTTGCCCACGTGTTTGATGCATTACATATGTGTGATTAACCAACTTGTTTGAATCTTGTTACAAGAAGTTATTTATGGAAATAGTTCTCACTAAGCCTATTAGCTTATACCCCGATAGCTATCTTTTGCAGTTCCCGTACTTATGGTTAAGGCCACGTGGACCATGGGCAGGTAATCCCTTTTGAACATTAGAAATCTGAATAAAGTTAGCTTAGTATTAGCATGTTAATATGTATATAATAGATTAGTAATTTAGGGAGTTGTCCCTAAGTTTGTAAAGTTTTGCCATGGACAAATAATTATTGTGATTCTTCTTTTCTTAATATGTTTTTATATCTCCTTAAGCTTCATTATTCCATATATGGTCCTCTAAAATTGTGAAAGTAAGCCTTACACTTAATATAAAAGCTTTTGGAATGACTAAGGTTGTCATACTTAAGCTTTAATATTGAGTATGGCGGACTGTCACGTTTAGGGTACCCATTGGGGCGTGACAGTCTCCTCTATGTGTTAGATGCCTTGTACATAGTATGGAAGCCTTCGCATGACTGAGGCGGTCATTCCTAGGCTTTAATATTGTGTACGGTGGACTACTACGTTTAGGGTACCCTTTGAGGCGTAACATAAGCAATTAATTCCACATTTTGGCAACTAAAGGTTAGTATACAAATTCTAAATTATATTTCCTTTCTCATGTTTATAGGTGTTTTAGAAGTTAGGAAAACTATTTGCGGTTCCAAACAATGGTATGGTGATTCCATTTACCTTCATTAATGCATATTTACATAAATAACTTTTTTTATCTTATGTCATATTCATTAGCTATATTTACTCAATCCATGAATTAAGAATATATTCTTTAAAGGAATATCATTAAATATACATTTCATTCTATTATATTCTATTCTAAATATGACACAACTATGTATAATATTGGAATAGAATGAATAAGTCCATAAATATTGTCAAAGGAATGATTTTTTCATCTTGTTGTTGATTCTGTTTCATTCCATTCTAAATCATTGCATTTTAGATTATTTTTCATTTTGACACCAGATATTATCTTTAAACAATGATAAAAGACCTAAGCTCATTCATGAGATTTCACATATATTGATTTGCTATTGATGAATTTGATTATATTTACATTTTCCATTGTGTCAATGTAGTGACTAACTTAATTATATCAATAAAACTGGCCATTGATCTATCAATTTATGGTTTCTAAAGCTAGTTACTCTTTGGCAGTACGTAACTGGTTGGCTGATACACTTTTTTTTATTAAAACCTTTTTAATGCGTAAAAATTTAGCAAGTGTACGTGGTGCATATGCATAAAAATTTCTAGTGAGAACCAAGTCAAATCTATAGGAGCTTATGACTATTTACTATTTATAGTGATATTACTCTAAGTTAGGCCAATCGATATTTGGTTTTTCTTGATTCTAAACTAATCAAAGTACTTCTACAAATTACCACAAAGAATTATCACTAATCTATCACTACAAATTGCATTAAACACTAAAGTTAATTTTAGAAAACTCCTTCAATACACAAGCATTGGATCCTACAATGAATTATACTGGATGTTCATTTAATTGTGTTATAGTTATAATCAAATTTGTTTTTGGACTTTGATTGAGGGTCTATTTGGATTATCTGATTTTCATTTATATCTGATTTACATCTATATCTTTTATATATTTTATTTGTTTGATTATTTAAGAGTAAAATATATGTTTTTCATTTGTAATATGGTTTTTTAATAAATAATCTGTTTGAAAATGATAAAATAAGATGCCAAACGAATGAAAACGATGAACTAAACATACCCTAAACCTATAAGAATTTGCTTCCCTCTCGAGTTGCAAAATTTTAGTTATAACATGAATATCCTTCTCGAGTTATCCATTTATAATTATCAGATAAATAACATGTCATCTCACAAACATGTTACTCTAATTGAATTTGTGGTTAAACATATTTGTGTCATAAACTATATTTTAATCACATCAAACCATGAGTTCTACGATTTTTACCAAAATTGCACATGCTGTGTCAATTTTGACATTGTATTTTTCAATTTTAGTTGAGTTCTTAAATCCCTCCGAGTATCTTGAACTTGATTCATAAGAGATTTATAGAAAATTTATCTTATGAACATTTAAATAGAAAATAACCAAAATTTCAAATTAGCAAAACTCATTATAAAAACAAATCAACTACTCAAGAAATCATCAATCCATCTTATAATCCAACTAGACAATTTAACTCATAATAAAAGTAGACATTCATTGATGATAATAATAATGTGCACACAATCCATTACAAATGATAAGAGTGGAATACACTTGAAATTACTAAAAATCTCTTCTTAATAATTTGGGTCGAACTCTATAGTATTGATGAGTAATTAATGGTGCATGAAAAATGAAGTGTGTGAGCTAACTATATGGTTAAGTTAGAACGGATGGAATATTCTATAGTGGGGTGGAGATGAAGAGTAAAAAAGTCATGAGGTGGAATGTGTGAAGTCTACATGAATGGTGCTAGTATATAAAAGTATGGTGATATGAAAGGTTGATGGGATTAGTGGAATGTGGGTAGTGTTGATATGGAGTGTGAGTGGATTAAGTGATCTATGATGTGAATGGTATGAGGGAGGAAGTTCTATAGTTTTGTACATTCCATGGAGTGGATCCTAAAAACTGCAAAAGTTGAGAGTCTTTAAGTAATTACAAAAATGGGCTTTTAGCAAGTGAGCCCCAGAACTAAAATATCAATATAGTAAAATAAAATAAAATTAACATAAATTGTTGTTGAGAGTGATCCAATCGGTGGCTTGGGACAAATTTGCTATGCTTCCAATTTTGGTTCAATTGTGGGAGCTTAATATTATATTAGACCATACATGTTGGTCGGTAAAGAATTGCTGCAACTTCATAGTATTGTTTATGTTAGGTCAAGTCTACTATTACATGTTTGGTCGGTGCAACTTCAATGTGAAGCTTAGTCTTAGAAGTACCTCAATTCCAATATGTATAGGTCAGCTTCATGCAATCATAGCAGCACTATTTGCAATCAAAGTCCATACTGCTACATTGTTTTGGTTATGCTCGCTTGTATTTGCTACTTGTTAGGACTGTGGTTAAGCTTAGTGCTTTAATTTAGTAAAGCAAGGTTAGTGGAAGATAATAGCTCAAAAATCAAAATGGAGAAACTACTCGGCACTTCAACTATTCGGCCTGTAATTTGCTGCCATTGCTGATTGGTGTTAAAGCTTCTTCTGATGCTTGGTCGCATGATACTTAAGACACTTGCTCGAATAGTGCTTAAAAAATCGGTCATTATGAATGTGGTGTGTTCGGTGCTAAAATCGAAATTAGATCGATATTGGTAAATGTGAAGCATAATACTTAGAGCAATTTTGGTTGCAATTACTATAGAGTGCTCAGATCCTTGTGTCTAGTCGGTCATGGGCAAGGCTTGAGTGTTCCAGTGCTGCACTCGGGTGTTTGGTTTACAAGTGCTTAATACAAAGGGCATGGGTGCTCGGAGCTATACCTGTGGTTACTGCATAGAATTGTAGGTTATATTAGGTGCTGAAGCTTAATATGAGCACTCGGTTATGTTGCTACTGGGAAGACTGAACCATAATCACTCGATTTTTTTACTGTAGGCACTCCAATTTGCTGCACTTTGCTTAGCTTGTCACTTAATTGATGGGCACAAAAATTTCGATCAGAACTCTACATGTCCGGATCAATATGATGTGATTCACTTTGTTTTGTGGACTGGTATTGTAGCTCAGCTTTTAGCTGATGTGCTTGGTTTGTTCCTTTTGATCAAATTGACACACTTAACAACTTAAATTTAGCAACAACCTCTATTTAACTTCTGCTACTATTACACAATCTAAGTCTATGTGTTGCAATTCTAAGGCCTTGTGAACTACTATCCGTTCAATAATAGAAGCATCTCGGGTTTTGTTGTGCTCGATTACTCACATTCAACTCAGCATTACTAAGTCATTGCTCAAATTGACATTGTAGCAGAATCGATCAACTAAACCTGTTCCTCTTATATTGTCTCCAACCACATTGTAGCAACTTGGTTTGGTTTGTGTAGGCTTGAATTAATATTTGACTTTATACTGTTATGATCTCTCAAAATTACAACTCATGTAAGCTTGGTTTCTATTAGAGCTGGACAAATGGGTTATGCCCGCGGGCCAGCCCGTTTAACCCTTTAAAAGCGGTTAGGGCCAGGTTTTTTAGCCCGTTTAAAAGTGGGTTTAATTTTACCCAACCACTTAACCCGGGGCCAAAGTGGGCTAGCCCGCGGGTTAAGTGGGTTGACCCACCAACCCACTTTTATAAAAAATAATAATAATTATAGGATAAATATGTATTGATGAAGGTTATTCTTCAGATTTTTATACTTGAGATTAAATTTATGTGTTAATTATAACAAAGAATGACAAATTGATGCACATGCACCATAAAATTTTATAAAATATATTATTATTGTTTTAAATGAAATATATTATCTAATAGGTTATTTTAGAAAACTTATTTTTATATAAAAAGTAATTAAAATAATAATGAAATTAATCATTAATATATATAACCTTATAAAACTCTTTTTTATTATATATATATCTTATTTAATTAGTATAATAAGTTAAATGGGTCAACTTGGCTCATTTAACTCACAAAATATGTAAGTGGGTTAAAAGGGTCAAAAAGTGGGCTGGCCCGTTTAACCCCGGGCTAAAGTGGGTTGGCTTAGGGTTAAGCAATTTTGGCCCGTGGGTTAAATGGGCTAAAAAATTTTGGCCCGTTTAACCCATGGGCCAAAGTGGGCCGGGCCGGGTTGGCCCGTTTAACCCACTTGCCCACCTCTAGTTTCTATAGTAATTTAAACGAAATTGCTATAAACTTTAGACTCATATTGGTGCTTGGACTATCACTATTATATCCTATCCTCCATCGTCTTATGTGATTTAATTCATTTTCTACCTAATAAACAAATAGCATGGGGTTCATGTTTTAGATGGCATAAAATAAAGAATAAAACCAGTAAACACATCAATGCTATTTTAAGGCTTTTTGATCTTTTTATGATAGCTTTTTTACATTTTTAGGTGCATTTGATCCAAGATCATGAAATTCTTTCATTTTATGTCAAATATGCACTTTAGCAGTGCCAATTTATGCGCAAAAGCGTGACATAAATGTGAGATAAATATGTAGTTCACACATTTATCATGGGCTAAGTCAAAATGCATAAATAAAATATTTGAAAAAAAGTAAAAGTATTTAATTTTTTTTTCATAAAAGCAATTTTAAATAGATGTTAAATTATCAAAATGGTTCATTTACAAACTTTACTTGTTAGTAGTGTGTGACTAAAGGATTTAATATTTTTAAGTCTAGACAAAAAAAAACCCTTTAGTCTTGCAACGGTTTAATGTGAGAATAAGTTAACAAGTGACTTTCAATACATTTTCCATTTTAGCTATTGAAGTCCCAAAACTACCCATTTGCGAGTAAGATCTAGAAGCATTATTACATATTTTAATAAATTTGTTGATTTTGGACCAACCCTTAATTTGAACTCTTGATTGTGGATTATCCTCCTACTTATGTCTGATGCCATTGGTGTCAATTAATAGGAGATCAAGAAATTGCTAAAAGAAAAGGATGTTGTGTAATGGCAACAATCATCATTTTAATGGTGAACAAGGCATGCGAAAATTCCCAAAGCTAGTTTTTGTATCTTGAAACTTATACGATGTTACCATGAATACCTTACAATGTAAGTCAGAAAGTAGGTACAGGTTAATATTGATACATCATACTTGTAACATATTTTTTGGAAATGGGTCTTAGAAAAATTTTATCTAGAACATATTTTATGGCCTTCAATACTCAGAATCTTCTTGGTTAAGTAAAATATCATAGGGTATAGGGTGTAATGAGTTATCTACTCTTTTTTAAAGATGACATTATTAACTACAAATGAGAAAATGCTAAAGAATATCAACCACATATAGCTGATGTATCTAAATACAACGATTGCATTATGAAGTCAATTTTGGAGTAGCAAAGCAAATATTGCGATACTTGTCATGCATCATGACTATAGCATTTGGTATCTTTTAGAAAGCAACTCCAAACAAATTAGATATTCAAATAATAATTGTGCATTAAGTTACGTATTTAACATTGAAATAGGAGAATAATCTTGATTACCAAAGAAATAAAGAGAGGGTTTCACATTTTTAGCCAAAATATATGTGCATTGCAATTATTATTATTGCTCAACATTGAAATAGGAGAATAATCTTGATTACCAAAGAAATAAAGAGAGGGTTTCACATTTTAACCAAAATTTGTGTATTGCAATAATTACTATTTCTCCTCAAGCAATATGATTTTTAAGACTACTATAAATATGGGTGAATCTCATGGACTTCCAATTATATTATTATGTGATAATATATCAATAGCACTAATGAAAAAGAATCTAATGCCTTATAGCCCAAAGAAGTACACTATGATCAATTACCATTTTTAAGGAGAACGTAATATCTATATGCAAGATGAACGATCATGTAGAGATAATACTTACTAAGGCTTCACTATGCTGAAGTTTGAAAGATTATAAGAAGCTGACCTTAGTGATCTTTTGCACTTGTTAGAGGAAAGAAATTTCAATCCCCTAAAGGGATAGGTAGATCATTAAACCTCTCCACCTAAAGTAGAGGTAAACAATTGAGTCGGAGCTCATTGAAGCTTATCCAATAAAAAAAAAAAACATAAGTATAAGAATTTCACTTAAAGAAAAAAAGATCCTCATTGGAAATGAGACCTTTCTAACAAGTGGAAGAGAAATACTTTCTAAACATATATTGACAAATCTTGAAGAAATATGAATGTTTAACTAGACTTAGTTCAGTCTTATATAAGGCATTTCTTTGTAAATCTAGAATTAGACTGCACTCCTATTTTGATTAGGGGTATCACATTAGGGCTATGGGATTTGAACTTATTCTTTCTCGACCACTCTTTGAATAACAAGAAAATTCTTTCTATTCTACAAAAAATTTAGCTTTGCTTCATTTCACACTCAAAATTGGCAAAAAGTGCATTAAGGAGCACTTTTAGAATGGTGTTCTTTTTAGATAAAAAGTCTAAAAGACAATTTACAGCGACAATTAATGGCAATAACTTCTTCAAGAATAAAATATAACTATTATGGTACATATATTGTCACGCCCCAAAAGGTATTCTAAACGCGACAGTCTGCCACACTTAATGTTAAGGCCTAAGTATGACACCCTTAGTCATCCCAAAGCCTTAATAATCGGGTGTAAGATGTACGTTCATGATCATAGAGGAGAAAACTTTGAAACAAGTCATCTAAGATACAAATAGCAATTAAGAATAGAAATCATAACAGTTCAACTTAATCAAAATACATGAAGTCTTACAAATATTAAAGCAGGTATACCACCACCAAAACAACTTATTCCATCAGAGTCTATTTCTCAAAAACAAGTACATTGAAGTTTTACTTAGAAGTCTACCTCTACATCTAGATCTTGACTTCTATCCAAATCTCCTGATCCAAAAGGTAATATTTGGGTAAACTAGGCCCTGGGTGTTAGCCAAAGGTATGTATGCTGAAAAAGATATCTAAGGAGGTATAAGCTTATATGCTTAGTGAGAATCATTTCCATAATCAAGCACTCACACAACCAAATATCAAACAAGTTATTTAAGATGAACATATAAATGAATCAATCACGTAAGCAAACAATACACATGACTTCTTGAAAAATTTTGTGTTTAATGGATTTACCCCTCCATTTGGGGTTGGATGTTCAAGGCCATAAAGACCATATTTCTCAAATAAGATTGTTGTAGTTCATTCAAGCCACTACTAGCCGCTAAAATGTAGTTCATTTGGGTGTCTACTCACCGTTAAATTAATTTAGGCGATCACCACCGTTATGTAGAGTTTCGGGCTTTACAGATCTCATTACTATGCCCTTGTACCATTAAGTGTATAGTAATGAATGCAATGTGACTCACTATGTGATATACATGAATCAATTTTATTGAGTACCCATGGTATAATATTAGATATTTTAAGGGTGATCATAGAGTTTACAGACATATTATTTCTATACTAAATCAAACATTGATTATAGACAATTCCCACCATGATATTCTTAACATAAATTCACTTATATATATAAAGACATGCTTTTTTCCATTTTATCTTTTCCTAATTCTAGGGCCACTATTCTACAAGCAAAAACATAAGTACAAGAATGTAGGAAATAAACCCACTCAGCCATTGTGCAGACAAACTTCTAGTCGTACTAATCTTTGGGTATAGGAACTCGATCTCACATCATCTAAACAAGAGAAATAATAAAAATGAGTATTTCATAGAATTTCTACTTAAACTTCCTAATTCTATTTCACTAAGTTCGTCAAAATCGTGTAGAGTGAAATTCCAACTTAAAATGGCCATATTTTGCTCATTTTAACTTGGAATTTCATGTATTATGTCGTTTTCTACCTACTTAAAAAAACCTATCCATTTCTAAGGTTATTTTTGTTATAAAAATTCAGTTAGGTCTTGACATAGCAAGGTACATAACAGTCACAAATTTCCCAGCCTTCTAAGTCCATTGTGTTTTGAATAAGATCAAGAACAAAATCTTGACCAAATTCAAGAACACCTGTGGGAATATCAATGTATTCCTCTTCAAAGACAATGTCTCTATCCATATCTCCTCCCACAAACTCGACATCCTCAAAGAACTGAGCATTTCCTGACTTAAATATCGACTGAGTTGTGGGATTATAAAACTTGTAACACCTCCATCTTTTAGAGTACCTAACAAAATAGCAACTTACTGTTCTTGAGTCCAATTTCTTTTCCTTAGGCCTGTAAGGCCTTGCCTTAGCTGGACATCCCCACACATGCAAATGCTTTAAACTAGGCTTCTTACCCGTCCAAAGCTCATATGGGGTTTTGTTAGTTGCTTTAGTTGGAACCCTATTAAGGATATATGTTGCAGTCTTAAGTGCTTCTCCCAGAGTGATTCTGGTAAGGTGGAATGACAAATCATACTCCTCACCATGTCTTTAAGGTCTTCTTTCGTCTTTCAGCAACACCATTCATAGTGGGTGAACCCGACAGTGTACTGTGGGGATACGCATTCTCTAGGAAGTTAGCAAAAGGTCCTGGACGTTGTTCACCTGAACCACATATCTGCCATAGTATTCACCACACGATAGATTGATGCTTTTAATCCTTTTGTTGAGTTGGTTCTCAACTTCAGCCTTTATAATTTTTTAACATGTCCAAAGATGTGACTTTTCATGAATGAGATATAGATAGCCATATCTCGAGAAATCGTCTATGAACGTTATAAAATACTGTTGACCATTCCAAGCAACTGTAGGGAACGGTCCACAAATATCTGTATGTATAAGTTCTAAGACGTCTGAAGTCTGTTGGCTTCAAATCTCCTTTTATTGGTTTGTTTCCCTTTTATACAATTAATGCAATCATCAAAACCTGTAAAATCTAAAGGGTTTAGATTTTCATCTGACACAAGTTCCTCCATTCTCCATCTGGAGATATGACCTAATCTGTTGTGCCATAATGTAGCTGAATTCTCATTGGTTAATTTTCTCTTTGTACCTCATATAGTTACTTTCAAGGATTCATTAAATGAAGCAATATTATCAATCAAGTAAACATGATCACAAATAGATAAAGAACCAAATCCAACTAATTTTGAATCATGAAACAAACTAAATTTCTTATTTCCAAATGAACAAGAGTAACTAGATTTGTCCAAGGTAGAAATATAAATCAAATTCCATCTAAATGATGGTACAATAAATGTTTCATTAAGATCCAAATAAAATCTAGTCTTTAATAATAATCTAAATTTTCCAATTGCTTTAACTTCAACTGTCTTGCTGTCACCTACATAGATGTATCTTTCACCATCACTTGGTTTTCGCAATAGAGGCTATATAGACACCTGATGTGAGTTGTTGCACCATAATCTATCCACCAAGTGTGTACAGTACTGAAGTTAAATTAACCTCAGAACAAACCAAATTAAGAAGCATACCTTTCTTTGCACGCCAGCATGATAATTGGTGCATTGTTTATAATGCCCATAGCTCCACAGAAGTGACAACCATTACCATTCGGTGCATCTGACTTCTTTGGTTGTTTCTTCTGAAGCACTGTATTTGCAGCTTCTTTATCCCTTTTTCTTTTGTTATCCTTGTTCTATTCTTAGGGGTCAAGGTTAGGTGAGCACTCTCAATCTTATCTTGCTTTAGCCTTTCCTCTTCTTGAACACAGTGTGAGATGAGCTCATTCAGAGACCAGGTCTTTTTTTGACAATTATAGCTCACTTTAAACTGGCTAAACTATGTCAGAAGAGATATTAAAACCAAATGCACTAACAAGTCCTCTGTGAGGTCTAGTTTAAGTGCTCTAATTTGGAAGCAAGATGAGACATCTCCATGATGTACTCCCTAATGCTACCCTTACCCTTATACTTCATTGAGATCAGGTTTGTCAAGAGTGTACTTATTTCTGCCTTTTCATTCTTAGCAAACCTTTTTCAATTCATCAAGGAACTCCTTAGCATTAGTTATCTTTTCAGATATTGTGCCTCTGAATGCTTTTGGAATGGCCTTTTTCATGATCATCATACACATGCGGTTTGATTTCTCCCACTTTTCCATCTCCCTCTTGTCATCAGAGGTACTCTTTAGTAAGAGGTGAAGGAGAATCATTCCTTAACGCAAGTCAAGATCATTACTCCAAGTACTATCAAGAGATTATCTTTCCATGACTTGAAGTTAGTGCCATTAAGCATAGGAATGGAATTGATGTTGGCATAATATTAGCAGGATTATTCATAGCTGAATGAGAACAAAACAAAAAATAAACAAGCTCATATAAGTCTCAAAGTAAACCCCATCTCAAGATACCGGGTAGCCCATTAATGTTTCATCTTTGGATGAAATATTAACTACTAAGTGGTATCTTGGTGTAGTAATCAAACATTGACAATAAGAACATATTAAATAATAAACCAACCTTTGGGCCGATTTATTATTCACATGTAAAACCAAATAATCATCACGCGTTTATTACTACGGGTGCACTTGCAATTCTATTAAACATTGACCTTCCTTTGGGCCGGTCAAATATTCATATAAGTTACAAGCACACAACTTTGTATATTTTAAAACAAATTAATTTCTACAAGAGGGACCACTTTGGTGGTATGTTGTTTCAATTAATTTATCTCAAAATATATATAAGCATACCAATATTCAAATTTAAATTTATTTTAAATTTTGGATAAAAAACACAATTAATCAACTTAATTTTGGTCAAAACTTATTAAGTCAAAGAACCCATATTTAAAAATTGATCCAAAATAATTGCAATTCTTTTAATATTCAATAACCATTAACATTAAAATGCAAAACGGTTTTGATAATAAATGTTATTATTTCATTCCATTTTTGACAAAACCGTTTACAGAGGCAATTGAAAAGCCATGAAACCTAACCTTAAAAGAAACTTAATTAAATATCGATTACGAAAAACAAAAAAATGGAAATACAAGATAGACTTTTTGCCTTTCATATACGATGAGAATTACATATAATATATTGAATTCTCGGAAAAGGCCAAGTCCAAAATTCATAAGTGATGGAATTGAAACAGAATCTAAAGGAAAGGAATTAATCATAAATCCCGGATCAGAATGGAACAACTCCGAAATTCCGATTACATACTGAAAAACCAACCCAGTCAAACTCCGAAAAAAATTAAAAACACAGATTTGCGTAAACATTCAGATGTCCAAAGCAGAACATCGTACAACATCCAAACAAACGCCATTAACAGATCTAGTTTGTTCTTTTTTAAAAATAAAATCAGATAACCAAAACAGCGGATATACGTGATGCATGAATCTGACTTACATACACAAATAAAAAAAAATGCAATCGAAATCAAAACTGATTCAAATATATATATATATATATATTATTTCAATAATAGATTCATGAATATTAATAGTATAAGAATTCAATGAATTCTTGTTCATAAATTAATCCTTTTAAATTTACTTTTTGAAACCCTAACCCTTAAAAGAAAAGGGAAAAGAATCCTATTATAAATTACAAAAGTAATTCCTAATGATCAAACATGTATGCTCTGATACCATTTGTTAGATCTAGATTAACCTTTTGTGAAAATCATCAAATATAAAAATCCTAGACCGTTCATATTTAACTATTAAGAATTACAAATATATATATATATATATATATCTATATATAAACACATAAGCAGAAGCATACCTAAATCTATAGCAATCAATGATTTTAGAGCTGTGCGGTTGGCTTTCCAAATCAACACGTTTTCTCTGAGAGATCCATTTAGTTTTCTCTCTACACTCTCTAATGATGTTATTTAGAAGAGACTAAAAAAGTTGTACATGCGACCTAGGGACCATAACCACTATTTATAGAGATTACGTGTTGTTATCTTTTGGTATACCTATTTTAGCCTATCATAAAAATATAAATTACCCATAAAGTCTCCATACATAAAAGTGCCATAACCTATTAGATACATTAAAGCCCAAATACCCAAACCTTATTGATCACTTTTAATTGAGCTTAATTTAATGTGGCAGCCTATAACACATAATTATTTCACATATAAGGCCAACGTTGGATTAAGGATCCAATAATTCATGTATTGTTCATCTTCATTATGTGTTCATGTTGTATTATGTTCATGATCCTAACTTAACTCTTTATATATGTTATTATGTATATATATGTATTTATATTTCTTATAGCCCAAATGTTCACTAATTTAACCTTTTTTATCTATGCTTTTATTTTATTGCTCATTTATTTATTTCATGCTTGATAAATAAGACTAGTCAACTTTTAGTCTTAGACTTGTCCTTAATCAAGTCAACACAAAGGGGATTTGTCCATAATTTAAGTCCTAGGAAGCCTTGATAAATCCTAAGACTCCCAAAGTTATTTTCTTGCTATTATTATTTTCTTTATGGGACTTGTCCATCTCAAAGTCCCGAAAAGCCTTTAAATAAATCTAAGACTTCCATGATTTTCTTTTATTTTGCTTTTCTTATTTCCATGGAACTTGTCCATTTCTAAGTTCCAGGAAGTCTTGATAACAAGTTAAGACTTCCATTTGTTTGCTTTTTTAATTTTCTATTCCATTATTTGCTTCATGAGTTATATTTATCTCATCACATGATTATTAAGTTCATATTCATGCATGGACATAAAGTGATGTTGTTGTCTTAATAAAGTTTTCAAAATAAGAATTATAAGATATCTCCTTTACTTTCATGAAAATGAATTTAAATCATCAAAGGTAATGATTTTCAACACTTAAGAAAGATTTTTACTAAGATTTAGGATAATGATTCAACTATACTCTTTCCAAAACATTAAAATAAACATATCGTATAATTTTTAATGTTGATAATGTTTTGTTATGCAAATTCTTAAAACTTATTTATATGGCTTATGCTAATATTTTGTTAAAATCTAAGAAACAAAACAAAATTTTCCAAGATAATAATGAAATCAGTATACAACTTAAGGAGTCAAGTTTTAAGAAATAAATCCATTTTCTTTTTATAAAGTTGAGGAAATATAAATAATAATTATAATAATTAGACACCCATTTGTGACAATTCAAAATTTTAGTTTTCTTCTAAACAACGCCTTAAATACCAAAATGTTGAAAAGTTATTAATAGAAAAAGAGCTATTATGAGAATAAAAAAAATTTAGAACAAGCCATTCACCTAATTTTTCTCTTATACTAAAACTTAAAGCATTTTATAGATAATAAAACTTAGAATGATTTTTCTTCATAACCACATAAAGATTCATGATTTGGAAAATAATTAGTTAAAAAAAGTTTAATATGAAAATGAAATATTCATGAACTCAAAATAAATATAAAATCATGACTTTCTTTACATAAGCTTCATTTTTACAAAATCTAAGAGTTAGAATTTTGTTTAAGAATCAAACTTAGGAAAATTGAAAAAAAAAAGGAAATACACTTGGAGTTTATCCAATATATGAAATTCCGAGTTAAAATGAGCATGTTATGACCATTTTAAGTTAGAATTTCCCTTCATCTAAATTTTGATGAAAATAACAAGATAGAATTAGAAAGTTTAAGTAGAACTTCTATGATATACTCATTCTGAGTATTTATTTTGTTTAGGTGACGAGGAATACGAGACTTCCCTTCATGAGGATTATTACGACTAAGAAAACTATGATATGGACGAGTGAGTTTTTCCTCCTAAATTCATTACTTTGGTTGTGCTTATAAGTAGTTACGCTAGCATGATTAAGTAAAGGCAAAAATGAGTATGTGTGAGGGACTAACAAGGGCTAAGTATGTGTTTCTTGCTTGTTGATTAAGTAAATACTAAGCATATTGCAACGCAAGAATGATTGTTCAACTATGTTCATTCATTTGTATGCTTGATTGCTATGTGTGTTTAAATTGATTGATCGCCCTTAATAAATCATAATTTAGAATGACGTTAATAGGAAAACGGTCATTCATAGCATCCATCGAGTCTTATTTCGGAAGGCTGCTACTCCTACATATAAAGTTAGATGGGTCGCAAGCATACTGGGACACGGGCTATGCTCCTTCATAGGGAATCCACATTGCTCGGGGAATGGAACTCTAGGTTCAGAGCCGTGCTAACCAACGCTTTGGGTGAGTGCCTGGGGACTAGCAGTAGAAGATCAAGAGGACCTTCATAAATAATTCCCTAACCCTTGATATAGAGGGCGTAAATCCATTCAATGTATAGATTCTGGATAGCTATACATATATGTGTTTTTCATGTGATTGTTGCATAAGCATAGCATATGCTTGATTAACCAACTTGTTTGTTTATGATTATTGGTGCGAATGATGGAGAAATGTCTCACTAAGCATGTTGTAAGCTTATACTCCCATAGATTTTGTTGAAGCAGGTATGCTTGAGACTCGATTCAAGGACGGGACATTAAGGAAAAACATGGGTAGATTGTTGAGCTTTTGCGAGAGAAGTGGGAGCATAAAAGGAATTTACTTTGTTGAAATTTCTTTATGAGTAATTTATGTTATGTTAATACTTTGGAAATTATTAGGAAGTGTATTTGTATAAACTTAAAGACATTGGCGGGGGTATGCTCCTAAGATTTGTAATCGAACTTATTTATGTTTCATGTTAAGTATTTCTCTTGCTTTGTTACTTAATTATTATTAAAGTAACAGTTAATCTTGTGTACGCCTTGTGCATGATATGGAAGTCTATTTGTGACTAAGGAAATCATTCATCGGCTTTAATGTTTGTGTACGACGGACTACCACGTTTAGGGTATCCCTCGATACATGACAAGGAGAGTGACAAAGGGTACTGTAGGATAATATATAGTCTTTTTCAAAGGTTGTGTTAGGCCATGCAACTAGTTCAGTTTGTCTTAGGCATAAGATTATTTTGTACTTTTAACTTAGATTCATTTTGGATATATTGGAACAATTAACAAAGGGACAAGACATAACTACCATACATACCTGAGCAAAACTCTCTCTCTCTCTCTCTCTCTCCCCCCTTCCCCCTTATTGCAATTTATTACTTTCTTTAATTTTGTTCATTGAAGTTGTAAAGCTAGTTAGATCAAATAATCTACTGTCTAATTTGATAAATTAAATCTAATTTGAACATGTAACTAGACTAAGATAATAACTAATCTAAAATTAGAACATAGATAATAAGGAATCAAAAAAGGAAATAAAATAAGAATTTGTGAAGTAGTTTCATAATATATTTCAAAATAAAAATAAGAACTTATATTTTATGAAAACTTGTCAAAATAACAAATTTACCGTTCTCTTGATTACTTATTTTTGAGGCTAGTAATAGTTATTATAGCATAATTTCATCATTAATGAGTAATCAATCCATATTAGCTCAATTAAATAATTCATTTGCATTTAACCAAACTTTTTATATTGATTGTGTTTTCTTAATTGATAGTATAGATGAAATCATACAGCAATGAAAACAAGTACATGTCCTCACGAGTAATTAAAAATAGAGATGAAGTAATGAAAACTAATGGGGATTCAAATCTTATAGATGCTAATGCAAAGAAGATTAAGAAAAATAACAATGCTAAGAGTCTTCTTATTACAACTATAGCTTCTTTTGAATTTTATCTCATATATTCATGTAACATAGCTAAAGAAATATGGGATAAGTTTTGTAAGACCTATGAAGGAACTAACATAGTAAAGGACATAAAGATAAATGCTTTATTTCAACTAGATAACCCGTTTAGAATCAAAATAGATGAACATATTATAAGAGTATTTAATTGTATTACTATTGTTACTAATTAATTGACAACTTTAGAAAAATTATTCCTAAGCCAAATCTTGTGCGAAAGATATTAAGAATGCTTCCTGAAACATAGGATGTGAAATAAACTACCATAGAGGAAGCTCATGACCTAAATATGTTAACCAATAGTTAATTGAGAGAGAAACACCATGTGCATGGATCTCACATTAAAACTATAAATGAAGTAGAATGTGATAAGTCATTTATGCCTTATTCAATTTTAATAATTCAATTTTAGGTATGTAAACCCCTAAATTTTCGGAATCGGTTTAGCACAAAACCCTAACCGAAAGTCGAAACGAAACCCTAAAGGTCAACAAAACCCTAGTTTACCGTATCAAGCTAAATCCGGCATTGCCGTTTTCCTTGGCCCGAAAAAAACGAAGTTGGGATAATTAGCTCATATAGCTCGTAATAACCATAGGTTTCATAAAAGTTTCAGTTTCGCGAAATTCGGGTGTCCTTCGAACCCGATCTGACACAGTTCTCAAAAAACGTGTCCGGAAGCCCGGACTAGTAAAAATATTCCGAATATACCGTTAGACTCGTAAAAATATAAGTTTTCCAAAAATATCAGTTTCGAAATTTTTCGGTAAGTAAAAATAACAGATATAGCTATTATACGGGTATTTTCTTACTACCGATACTTTAATTGTCATATCTACTTTACATTATACTATTCATTACTATTCTACACTATTCTTTTATCTCTACTTTTTCTTACACCTATTCTTACACTCTACATAACCTATAATCTTAACTTTTTACCTTTCCCATAACTTTATATCACATCTACCTTACATATTACATTTTTTATTTTCCAAAAAGTCAAAAAAAAAAATCAATTCCCCTCCTTAAGGACATGGCCGGCGCCCCCCTCTCATAATGCCCATCAATTTGTTTTAATTTTCTTTTATTTTAATCACACAAAAACCACTCCTCATTTTCCTATAAATACCCCCCTCCTCTTTCACTTCTTTCACACCACTTCTTCTCTAAAGTTATTATAGCAAAATCTCTCTCAAATCCTCTCAAGAGTTCCTTCCAAGAGTTCTTCTTAGTCTAGCTTTCTTTTAGGTAAGAGTTTCTTCAAGAAGTCTCCATGTTCATCTACTTAGTATGAGCTTAGTGTGTGTTTTCTAAAACCATGAAGGTTAAGAAAGCAACAATAGGTTCATACTTTGTTTTTGTTCATAATCATAATTCCTTTATGTTCATGTTTCCTTTATATTCATTTATGTTTCTCTTATGTTCATTTATGTCTCTTTTATGTTCATAACTATCTACTATATCCATATAGCTATATATACTATTTAGAGCATATAAGCTCATAATCTTGCAATTTATTTACCTTTCATGCAATTTATTTACTTCAATGCAATTTATTTATTTCAAGTTGTTTTTAAGACTAGTCTCTAGTCTTAGACTTGTCCTCATCAAGTCAAAACAAGCTTTTCTTTCTTTCATTTTATTTTATTATGGGACTAGTTTATTTCTTAGTCCCGGGAGCCTTGAAAAAGCTAAGACTCCAATACTTGACTTTTATTATTATGCTTTATGTTATTTTTTATTATTATTCTCATAATCATGTTCATTTAGATTGTTGTCCAAAAGTTTTATTTTCTAAAGATAATCAAATAAAAGAAGGCTTTTTGTCACTTAGGAATAAGTTTATGTAAACATAAAAATATAAGATAACAAAAATAAACTCATTCATTTTCAAGTTACAAAAAGAATTCACTATGAATTTAGAAACTATTTTTACTTAAAAAGCTACTTAAATCTTTGTTACTCTACCTTGTTTTCAAAAGAAAATATTTTTCATAAGAAAGAAAAAATGGATGACTAAGGAAATTTTAAGTAAAGACCTTTGCAAACAAATAGGCAAAGAAAATTTATGGTTTGAAAATAATAAAGTTATTTCTTTTCAAGTTACAAGAAAAGTTAATAATTATAGAAATTAGTTTTTCTACAAAAAGTCCTTAATTGTTCCACATTGTTTTTATGAAGAAAACAAATTTTCATGCATGGATGATTATTTTTGAAAAATGAGAAAAAGAATGAGAAATATCAAGTAAGATTTTTGCAAAACAAGTAAACAAAGGAATTTACACAAGAAAATGAAGAAAGCATATTTCCTAGAAAACTTCAAATATATATTAATGTAACTTAGAAAGTAGAAAATTTTATTTTCAAAGTCACTTAGAAAAAGATAAATAAAACCAACATAAAACGTTTTTAGAAAATAAAGAAAACAAGGTATTCATTTCAAAGAAATTACAAAAACAATTTCCGAAAAGCTTCAACCCGACATTGTTTTACCTAAGAAAAATAATTTGGACAACAAGACACTTGAGCATGCTTAAATATGAGTTATATAGTTATAAAAAGAGAATTTTTCAACTATATAGATAACTAAGTATTTATCAAACAAATTTTGATTTCTTGAACCAAAGTTGTTTTACTTGAAATCCGTGGTGAATTTTCGCCACTTTTTCGGAGCCTATATGGCTTTGTTTGTGGGAAATAATTTTAGAAATGGGTAGATCTTTTCGAGTAGATAGAAATCGGTATATTATATGCGCGATTCCGAGTTAAAATGACCAAGTTATGGCCATTTTAAGTTGGAACATTCTTCTATACGAACTTTAACGTTCTTTGACATTGTTTTGTCAAAATTCAAGAAAATCTTCAAGAAAAACTCATTATGGGTATTTTCTTTGGTTAGGTGACCCCGAGGAAGGATTTCTTCACCCCGAGAACTATTACGATTAAGTGGAGTGTGTGAACGACTCATCCGCTTAGAGGAATAGACGACAATGGCATCGTGAGTTTATTTCCATTAAATGCTACACTTGTTGTGCTTGTAAATTAGTTGCACTAGAGTTAGGAAAAGATAAACCGATATGCATGTAAAATAATTCCTTGAAAGAATTCTAAGAATATCGAAGCCCGAATTGTTCTAAGTGATTGTTTTAGTTAATATTGATTTGTGTGAAATTCCTTGATCACCATAAAGTTGAAAATAATTATGTTATGACTTTATAAATTAATGAACTCATGCATACCACGAAGTGAGTCACATTACATGGTTGGGTTATTATCCTTGGGTGAGAAGGATAGTAGGCTCATGTCGAAAGCAACACTTGGCGGAAGATCCGAAAGCGATTGCTTGGCGGCTTAATGGAATATGCTTGGCGGTTGATCCGAAAGCAAGGTCAAATCAAGTAGATTCGGAATACTTGGCGATGAGTGCTCGCAAGTTTAAAAGTTTTTAATGAATGCTTGGCGATGAGTGCTCGCAAGCTTAAATTTTCTATTATTAAAACTACTTGTTTTGAGTATCACCAAACCCCGAATGGAGGGCGTAAATCCATTCAACATATAGTTCCCGGAAAGCTATATGCTTGTTTGCCCACGTGCTTGTGCATTACATTTGTTTGATTAAATCAACTTGTTTGAATCTTGTTACAAGAAGTTATTTATGGAAATAGTTCTCACTAAGCCTATTAGCTTATACCCCGATAGCTATCTTTTGCAGTTCCCGTACTTATGGTTAAGGCCACGTGGACCATGCGGGCAGGTAATCCCTTTTGAACATTAGAAATCTGATAAAGTATAGCTAGTATTAGCATGTTAATAGATTAGTAATTTAGGGAGTTGTCCCTAAGTTTGTAAAGTTTTGCCATGACAAATAATTATTGTGATCTCTTTTCTTAATATGTTTTTATATCTCCTTAAGCTTCATTATTCCATATATGGTCCTCTAAAATTGTGAAAGTAAGCCTTACACTTAATATAAAAGCTTTTGGAATGACTAAGGTTGTCATACTTAAGCTTTAATATTGAGTGTGGCGGACTGTCACGTTTAGGGTACCCATTGGGGCGTGACAAGGTAAATTCCTATAAATTTGTACTATTATTTGAACATGTTGTTTTTCATCCCTAAGATCAAGAAAATAAAAAAAAGTAATTTAAACAAGATTTGGAGCAAAACAATTAGAATAGGTGAAGATAGAATCTAATTATGCCTTTAAGGATTGAATCAAGGGAAAGAATACAAGGCAAAAGTACAAATTGCACTCTCAATCACATCTGTGGTTATCCTATGGTTTAAGTTGAGACAAATTGTGTCTTTAATGAGAAGAACACAGCTTCTACCATGGGCAACATTTAAGGCCACGAATCTAACCAAGAAAAGTGACCCTGTCTTGAAATAATGCGCATGAAGATATGGACAAAATTTGTTAAAAAGAATTTGCCACATCATCAAATAAAATCTTCATGTTTTCTATGCCTTAACACCTATAAATAAATATGTATAGATGTTGTAACAATATTTCACCATATGTAACAAATTTCTAACGTAGAATAGAGTAGAGTAGAGTGAGAATTTCTAGTGAGAGAAACCTTTCTTTTGCAAGAAATTCAAGTTTTCTAGGTAAATTCATATGAACCTAATGTATGTTCTTGTAAGAATCTATGCTTAATTAGTAATATTCATCTTTATTTCATATTGTTTCTCCTGATTATGTGTTAAATGTTCATATCGATGGAGAAATAATCATTTTAATTTAGGGTTTGTGAGTTCAAGACCTGAGTCATGTGATTTCAATGTGTTTTTAAAACAACTATGTCTAGATACTTGCAATTAGTAGCTCGAATCTTAATTTGTGAGTTTATGTGTGTGCACCAAGAAGATTCGTATTTGATTTTAATTGAAAAAATTAAGAAATCGTTCTTTTGAATAGATATAGAGTGTTAATATAGTTGCTCATAATCACATAAGGATAGAGATGGAGAAAATTTTCGTCACTTGTTTTTAAATTTATTAACACGTGTTTTTAATTAAAGGATTCTTAATTGTCCCCGAAAATTTTGGATTCAAATTAAAGTTGAAACCCTAATTGGAAATCAATCGGATTTCCAAAGTCAACAAAACCTTAGTTTACCATAACCGCTTAAGTCTGGCATCACCGTTTAAGAAACTCTAAGAAAGTAAGAAAAAGTTTAGTGAGTAGAATAGTTTTAAATATCCAAGGAAGCCTAAAAAGATCAGTTTAGTAAAACCAAAACTCGTTTTGAACCCGATCGGACACAGTTCTTGAAAAACGTGTCCGAAGCCTGGTATAGGAAAATATTCCGAATATACCGTTAGACTCGTAAAAATATAAGATTTTCAAAAATATCAATTTGATAATTTTTCGGTAGCTAAAAATATCAGATATCGCATTTATACGCGTATTTTCTTACTACCAGTATTTAATTGTCATGTCTACTTTTACATACACTATTTTCTACTATTCTATACTATTCATCTATCTCTACTTTTTCTTACAACCTACTCTTACAACCCATACACCTATTTCTTACACATTTTCATTTCCAATACAATTTCACATCTTTCATTTCTTACTTTTAATTAACAAAATAACAAAAAAATAAATTTCTCTCCCCCATTTCCCCATGTATGCGCTGACCACACCCCTCTCACTCTTCCAATTTGTTTTATTTTTACTTTATTTAATTAAATAAATTATCTTCCACATTTTCCTATAAATACCCCTCATACTTCCACTTCTTCTTTCACCTTCTTCTACACTAAAGTTACTATACTCAAATCTCTCTCAAAATTTCTTCAAAAGTCTCTTACAAGAAGTTCTCTTCTTCTTCTTTCTTTTAGGTAATATGCCTTCAAGAATTTCATATGTTCATCTACTTAGTATGAACTTAGTGTGTGTTTTCTAAAACCATGAAGGTTAAGAAAGTAACAATATGTTCATATTTTGTTTTTGTTCATAATCTAAATTCCTTTATGTTGCTTTATGTTTATAACTATCTAATATATATCCATATAGCTATATATATTATTTAGAGTATATAAGCTCATTGTTTTGCAATTTATTTAATTTCAAGTTGTTTTTAAGACTAGTCTTTCTAATCTTAAACTTGTCCTTATCAAGTCAAAGCATTTTCTTTTCCTTTTAGGACTAGTCATCTCTTAGTCTCGGGGTGCCTTGATGAAGCTAAGGTCCCAATACTTGACTTATTTTCTTATTAGCTCATTCTTCTAAATTATTATGTTTCTTTATGTTTTCATAGCTTTATGATTCATATTCATGCATGAACATAATGATTTTGTCTCAACAAAATAAATGAGGAAATATTTTCTTAAAAGTAAAGATTATTTTTCTAAAAATAAAAGTAGGAAACTAATGTTTTCTAAAAATTAAGAAGTTATCCTAAATAAAACTTAGAAGAGTACATAAGGAATTTTACAAACATACATAACACTAAAAAGACTCTTTAAAAGTAAACAAAGATTTTTCAACTTCACTTTTCTTCAAATGATAAAGATTCCTTTTCATTAAAGTGATCTCAAGAAATCAAGAAATTATTTTTCTAAATATAGAAGTGTTACTACTTTCAAAAAGTGTTGGAAGCTAAGCTTAGGAAATCATTTCTTAGGAATATAAGGATATTAAGAAAATAAAATTTAGGAAAAGAAAATAAATACTCATTATCAACAACTTAAGATAATTTTAAAAAGCAAATGAATATTTCAAGAGTTCTCAAGTTTCAAATCTTTCAAAACTTTACTTTTTCATAAAATTGAGACAACTTCATTTACTTCATACATTGTTATGAGTCAATACATATATGTTTATACCTTTCAAAAAGCTTACAAAAATATTTGGAAAATTTATCTCTTCAAGTGAGCTTTTGATAAAAGGAAGAAAACAAGTTTTTACAAATTCGTGGTGAATCTGGTCGCTGCCTTTTCGGGATCCAAACGTCTTCGTTTTATGAAAATAAGTTTAGAAATGTGTAGATCTTTTCGAGTAGATAGAAAACGGTATATTATATACGAAATTCCGAGTTAAAATGAGCAATTTATGACTATTTTAAGTTGAAATTTCCTCTTATACGATTTTACCGCGATTTTAAGAAAAGTTTAAGATCTTTAAGAATAGAAACTTCATGAAAGACTCAATTTTGGTATTTCATCTTGTTTAGGTGGAGAAGGACCCGAGATCGTCTTTCCGGAGGATACTTCGATTAGGATCTACCGACATGTAGTGAGTTATTCCTTTTACTAAGTTACATTTCCTTGTTTTGTGCTTGTAATTAGTAGCACTAGCAATTAAGGAAAAGATCAAAATGGATAATTATTATGTGACTTGGTATTATGAATGATTGAATATAAGTTAAGAATATCGGAAGTTGGTTTGATAAATAAATTGTGATTCTTGTATTGATATGAAAATTGTGATGATCGCCTTTAACTTGAACTAAACATCTTTGCTTAAATTTATATTGAAATCAATTCATGCATATCATACACATCAGTCACATTTGTTTCACTACTATTCTTCATGTGGGAAACGAGGAAATGGTAGTGGTGGCTAGTAGGAGCCAGAAAGTCTATATGGGCTAGTAGGAGCCGGAAAGTCTGCAGGGCAAGCAAGAGCCGGTAAATCTGTAGAAATTGATGGTCGTATGGGCCTGTAACCTCCCAACCCTTGTCATGGAGGGCGTTAAATCCATGCTACACTTGATTTCTGGTTAATCATGTGTATCTTGTGTGTTCATATGATTGGTGCATTCTCATATGCTTTCATTAAAATACCTGTATGAATTATGGAAATGTCTTATAGATGGAATTATCTCACTAAGCTAGTTTTGCTTATACCCTTATAGCTTTTTGTTACAGTACAATTACCTTTGGTTGGCCCTAAGGAGCCTCGTATGCCAGGTACAAGTATAAGCTACTAGGAGTTGTTGGGAGAAGCTTTATGTATTTAAGTTTTGAACATAGGCTTCTAGGAAAATCTCTATAGTAGGCTTATGTTATAGTTGTTATTATTTTGGAAGACTATTAAAGCGGGGGAATGCCCCTAAGATGATGTAAGGATATTATTTATGGAAATCTTATGTTAATTTATATAAGTTCTTGCTTGCTTTTATTATCTACTTAAAGGTAATACCCCTGTGAGTCTCCTACTATCTTGGAAGCACACCTTGCATGTGATATTGAAGCTCCTGCATGACTAAGGTTGTCATTCATTAGCTTTAATATTATATGCGGCGAACTGCCACGTTTAGGATAACCTCCAGGGCGTGACATAGGCACTAGGTGCCTTATTTGGAAGATAATGTCAGATTTTATACCTTTAGATAGTACAAAGACGTCCTTATGAGCAAGTTCAAAGCTGCTATGGGTTTATACGAAAACAAAGAAGAAATTTTTGGAGAGGATTTTACAAATCTTCCTATAGAAATCAGTGATGAATACAAAACAACTTTTGCAGTAGAATTAATATATGGTGTTTTCTCACCCTCTAACACTAAGGCTTCAATATTCAAAAGGAAAAGTATTATGGTCTTTCACTATATGTTGGTGGGAAGCATTTTCTTTAAGTTGGAAGGTGTTAGCACTGTGGCACAAGATGAGTTACTTACATTGTATAGCATGATTAAGAAGTACAAGATGAATGTTAGATTGAAAGTAGCTTTGAGAATATGTCACTAGGCTAGATTGTAATGCAAGGGAGTTTACCTAGAAGGTCTGATTATAAGAATTTTGAAGAATCTAAATGTTTGGCTAAGACAAAGGCTTATAAGCTTCATATGCAGTTTCACAAAATTAAACAAAGCAGCCCTTAGGGGCTAGGGTCTAGTTGAAGTTCAATACCCAAATTTTGATGTTGAGGCTGAAGGAGTAGAAGTTAAAGCATCTAAAGTACTAGCCTAGTACTCAAATATTTAGTTTCATAAGCTAGAAAAGGAAGTAAAGGAGTTGAAGTTTAAGTTGAATAAATTTAAAGAGAAGTATGACAAAGATATGAGTGATCTAAAGGAGAGTATGAGACAGTTGATTCAAATAAGCTCCTTCACAATCCCCACAGTCCACAAGACCCTCAGCTGAACCCACAATGGCTTAGTCAAGTTATGACAATGATGATGATGATGACAATGACAATGATGCCAATCCTTCTCCTCTACACACTTAAACATAAACCCCAGCTTCTCTATCGGTTGATCCAGAGCACATCCCATCAACCTAAACACATACATAACCATAAATCCCTCCTTCACCACAAATTCCACATTTTTCACCACCTATCTCCCCCATACACACACAAACACCTGTACAAGTTGATTCTCCTATACATACACCACATGAAACATAGACATCTCTTCTTCCTCAAGCATCTACTCCTCAAACACAGTCCTCTCAACCCCCTCTACTTGAGTCTACCCCTAAAACCACTTTAGCTCCAATTCCTTAAACTCAACCTCAATCCCCAGAGCCACAAATATAAATACCTCCACCACCTTCTTAGTCACAACAAGATGAAGGACAAGAGGGAAGACCTATTCTCTCAACCCCGCTAATATATAAGTAGTGCACCAGAAAGGCTAAAAGACCTAAATCTTTTGCTAAGAAGCTGCCTTATAAAAGGAGATTTATAATTAAGGATGAGAAGTTTGATATAAAATTAACTATTATAGATCTCAATGCAATGGTGCAAAATGTTATAGCGACAGTTAAAGCTGTTAGTGGTTTCACACATGAAAGTATTAAAACTACTATCAATGCTGGTGTTGTTGATCACTAGTTGGGTTTTGTTGGGTATAGCTATAAAAACAACATTTTAAAAAGACCACGAAGTTGAAGTTTTCAAAACTTATAAAACTAATAAGTTCTATCCAACTTCAATTATCAACTACAAACATTAGGCAAGTGCACCTAACGAAGTAGCATAGAAAGCATAGGTCGTATTTAAAGGAATCGGTGGCATTTATCATACTCATATTTCATCTATTATCTAGCTAAAGAAAAATTATAACGCCATAATAAAAACAAAAGTTATACTACGGTTAATGGAAATTTACAAATGTTTTTAGGGCAAAATTTAAGATAGGTTTATAAAAACACAAGATGGAAGCCTAAGGTTTGCTTCACTAACTCGTTATCATGTGATTTTTTGACAAAACTCAAAGAGAGAGTTGTATGCTAGTGTATTTGCACTGTCGAATTCACTAGTTTAAGCTAAAGCCTCTCTCAAGGTCAGTAGCTTTAGATTTAGATGCTAGATTCACCTAAAGCTTAAGAATTCTTTGTTTTTAAAAACCAACTCAATAAATTTCAAAACAAGTGATAGAAAATTTTCACTATTCCTCTCTCAAGGTGTTTAGGATCAAATTTATTAGTAGCCATAAATCTATTCAAAAGAATGATCTCTCAGTCTATTCAGTTGCAATCAAACATGAGTTTAAAAGGTACACCTCTCATTTAGACCGATGAAAATAAGTTCAAGCTACTAATTACAAATACCTAATTAATAATTACTTGAAAGCACATTTGAAATCACGTGAATCAGGATTTGAGTTCACAACCCTTAAGCTGTACGAGATTATTTGTAATTGGATATAAACATTACGCACAAATTTTGAAGAAATAATATGGAATTAATTAAAGAACTCAATTAAGATTAGAGTGTTGCAAAAATTACAAACAATGGGTTAAAATGATTTTACCCATAAAATTTGAGATTTCTAAAGCAAAAAGAAATTAATTCTTTCACCCCAGAATTCTCTCTCTATACTATGTTATGAAATTATACATATACTACATTACTGATCGCATGTCTTTGTACCTTTATTTATAGGCACAACATAGAAAACATGATGATTTTATTCACCACCCTGGCAGAGTCTCTATAATAGAATCGTCATTTATTTTCATAGGCTTTGAATCATTGCAATGTGTGTGTAAAATCTATGCGTGATAATTTTTTTATGGGGTAAGGTTGAGCACATCAAGGGCTCGATGTAATGCTTTGATGTCAAGGCTCGACCTAGCTACAACTATCTATTAGAAAGGCTCAAGTTCTTATCCATTCTTCAACCAAGGGATAAATTAGGTATGTTGAGGGCTTGAGACTTGAGCTTGACTTAAACTGTACTTTTTGAGCAAAAAGGTCTAATCTTCATCCAGTCAAATTTAGGGCTCAAGAGCGTAGCATGACACAAATTTTTCCTTAAGCCAAAGGTTCGATCGCCTCAAAACCATGTTGATGGTCACATCAAGGACTCGATGTAGGGTGCGATGGACCATTTTACTTTGCTATTTTGGCCTCGATAGTAACTTTTGGAGGGTTCAATAAGATTTGTCTTTAAGTTTTGCTACTGTTTTTCTCCAAATCTAATTCAAGACACTTCATTTCTGCTTCTTTTGATTCCAGGAGCTGAAAATAACATTTAAACATTAAAAGCACAAATTCATAAGAATTCATCTAAAAATGAAGCCTAAATTCCTTTGAAAAGAATAGAGTAAAATAGACTTATCAGTCATAGATAGGTTGGGATATATTTGAATGTCAGTGCTGATGAAGCACATCAAGAAAAAGGCAAGCCATAGTCTTAGCGGCAATGACCTTAACATTCCAGCCACTGAAAATTTAGATGATGAAGAAAATAAAAGCAAAAGAAGAGAAGAACTAAGATAAGACACATAAATCCTCTGAACAATCCATTTAGAGATTGCCAAATTAGTTATTGAAAGAGCCTCTCCAATAATTAGAAATGACAAACCAAGCACCTATAGAGTGCATGAAGAGCGGATGGTGATTCCTTATTTTCCAAGAACTGAGAGAGACAATGCTATAGTCATTCGTGGCATTAACATGAATAAAGCACCAATAGAGGAGACAGAAGTAAAAAATGAACAACAACCACTAGTTGATTCGGATTTTTATGACCTTGAAAATTTTATATCGACTGGTATTGATGAAGAGATGGAAGTTACCACCCTTACTGCTTCTACACATCAAGAACTCCCTAAGAAACAACTAATGGAGAAATCCTTCAAACTATCCAAAACATGGTCTCATAAATTTACAAAGACCAAATTTGTGAAGAAGAAGAAGAGGGACCAGGTAGATAGGTTGAAGAAGAAGGGAAAGTTGCTTATGTAAGCGATGTAAAGAATATAAATGAACAATTGAGAAAAGGAGGAAAAAAGAAGATTTTAGAAGTTAGATAAGGAGGGCAAAGGAGGAATTAAAAGATATTAAGGAAACTATAGAGCAAAGCAAGAAAAAAAGAGAAGATGCTCTACTAACACATACCTTGTCCCCATTTGTTCTTTTTTTTTTCTTTGAAAAAAGAAGAATTGAAAAAGATAAGAAAAAGAAAAGGGAAAAATGCTAGGGGCCTTGGTAACATAGATCTAAACTTGATAACAAGGGAGGAAGACAACAAGGAGAACAATGCTGCTAAACAAAAGGAAGAAGAAGAGAGGGAACAAAAAGATAAATCAAAGAAAAAGAAAAACAAAGATTAGAAGCTATGCAAAAAGAGGAGAAGGACAGACTCATCTAAATGCGGAATACAAGGGCATGACGAATCAAGAGAAAAATGATAATCTGTTTTCCCTACAACTTTAAAGGAAATTGCAAGAAGAAGATAGTTAGGAGGAATTTGTAAGAAGAGTTGATAAAGAAGAAAGAGCAAAAGGGGTTGGTACATCCATGTAGGTAGCATTAAGAGGAAAAGCTTAGAATAGAAGACAAGGAAGAAGAGGAAATTCGGGAGATCAGAGAAGAGATAAAGGTCATGGAGCACTTAAAGGCAGGAGGAGAGAAGGAAGTAGGAGCTGGCACTATTGGCTAGGAGATGAAGATTAAAACTCCTAACTTCCTTAAATCAAATTGTATCTTATTTCATTCTTTAATAATATTTTGATTTGTGAATGCAATTATATTCATTTTTTTGAGTCTGCTTTAATCCTTAGATAAATTATTTTTTTTAGCTTAGATAATTTATTTATTCTTTATTCTTTAATTCTTTAAAAAATAATTGATATTCTTTATAAAAAGAAAAACCTTTTTGGTATAGGGAACTTTTAAATAAGTTAAGGGTAGTTAGAATGCAACTTAAGTCACTATATATAAAAATAACTTAGAAAATCTTGTCATAACATTAACCACGACATTAACCGAGGCTGCAGTTTCTACTAGTGTAATTGCCCTGTTTTGCCTTAACTTTAAATAGCTTTGATCAAGGCCACTGTTCACAAAGGTTCTCAACCTATGATTCCAAACATAGAAGTTTTTTAAACTTTTGATTCTTGAATCTTGTTTTGCACTTTCATTTATTGTCTTTGCATGTCTATTTCATCATGTTTAAACATTGAGGACAATGTTTAGTTTAAGTGTGTGGAAAGGGATTAAGCAAGATTAAATGAAGTGTTACAAAAAAATTTTTAATTAAGTAAATGCACTTTATTGATCAATTTTTTCTTTCCACAATCATATGAAAAATAATGAAATGACAGAATTTGATCAAAATTTTCAAAATTTTGATGAAATTTCCAAGTAACTAGATGGAGCGTAGTAGTGAAGAACATCATCTTTCTTATGAGTTAGCCTTACATTGTTAAAATCACTCAATGATATCCATATGGAGTAGTTTTACTTGTTATTTAATTTGAGAATTTAGAGCTAGAATTAACTAAGGTCCCTAGTAAGGCTACTCAATTAATTATAAAAAGTTTAAATGATTTGTATCCTTTCTAATTAATCATTTTGAGAGCTTTATAGTCTCCAGTGGAGGTTCAAATGATGCTCTTAACTTAGTTGATTTTCCTTATGCTATATCTAGATGTAAAAGCAAAATGAAAATGACGATGAGCGTAAGATTGACATGGGCAAGGGTTGGTTTCTCAGATTAGTAATTTCTTGGCCATCTATCGATTTTAACTAAGTTATGAAAAGACAAAAAATATGTTCATTGACCATGAGCAAGACTTGGTCTCTTAGAAAAGCAAGGTTCATCTCCTCTATTAATTGAATAATGAAAGCAAAGAAAAGTTGTTAGTATGAGCTAGACTTGGTCCCTTAGAAGAGCGAGACTTAGTCCCTCAAAATTGTGAGGCTTGATTCCTCTGCTAAAAACTAACCAACACAAATAAAATTGAAAAGTTCTTAAGAAGGCTAAATGACATAGTATATCTTGGTCCCTCAGAAGAGTAATAATTCATCCCCTCTGTTAGCCAAGCTATATCAAAGAAAGAGAAAAAGAAATGAGACAACGTATGAAAGCACAGATAAGGAAAGTGTGACTCAAGGGATGAGCTAGTGTGTATACCTTCACTTTTGAGTGTAATGATTAAAGAGGTGGTTAAAGGACTACATACTTACAAATATAAGGGGATAAAGTTGATTAAGTCTCTTTTACTTTATCTGATCTTTTGTACAATTTTTCCTTTAGATTTTGACTAAAAAAATAAGAGCAAAGACTGATCTACTTAGATAAGTTTAGTGATTCTAGCAAAAATAACTTTAGCACATGATCTGATAAGATTGAATGAATTTATTTATTCAATAGGAATGATGAGTTTACCAATGATTGGATTAAAATGAATGAGAACTTTAAGTTTAATTGGGTCAAAATTCCATTCACCATTTATTTTTCTTATTTAACAAGCTTTGTTGTTTTGTATTCACTTGATGATTTGCCTGAGGACAAGCAAAAGCTTAAGTGGGGGGGAATTCGATAAGACATTTATGCTCTATGCAATTTATAGGAATTCATACTTTATCTAATCCATTATTAGGTTAATTCCAATAAATCTATGCCATTATTGTGAAAATGTTGTTTTTCAGCTCTTAAGATCAGGAAAAGAAGAATCAAAGTAATTTGAACCAGATCTGAAGCAAAACAACAAGAATAGTTGAAGACAAAATCCAATCGCGTCTTCAAGGAATGAAATGATGGTAGCAATACAAGGCAAAAGTGTGAAACACACCTTTACTCACGTCCATGATTATAACTATGATTCAAGTTGAGATAAATCGCACCATTAATGAAAAGAACAAGGCTTCTACCATGGCTAACATTTAAGGCCCTGACTCCAACCACGGATAGTGACCTTATCCTGAAATAACACGTGTGAAGATATGTACAAAGTTTGTTAAAAGAATTTGCCATGTCCACGAATAAAATCTTCACATTTTTTGTGTATTGATATCTATAAATAAACATGAATAGATGTTGTAACAGTATTTTATCATATGTAAAATATTTCTAATGCAGGATAGAGTAGAGTGAGGATTTATAGTGAGAGAAACCTTTCTTTTGCAAGAAATTCAAGTTTTCTAGTAAGTTCATATTAACCCGACATTTGATCTTGTAAGATTCATCTTTATTTCATATTATTTATCCTAAATCTATGTTTAATGTCCATATCAATGGAGAAATAATTATTTTAAAGTTAAGTTTTGTGAATCCAAGACTTGATTCATATGATTTAAATGCGCTTTAATTGAATACTATACGTGTACTTGTAATTAGTAACTTGAACCTTAATTTGCGAGTTTATACAAGTGCATCATGTAGTTTCATGTCTATCGACCCTAATAGGAGCCCAGTAGGATTATCCTGAAGTTGTCATATTATGTGTGCACCCTTAATATGTGAACCATCTTGTAAGTTAGATATTGAAGACTCTATCTATTCATTTACGTCACATCATTTATTCACACACATATATAAGATATCTTTATATAAATTCACTAAGGAACTTGATTTTTCGCATTTTGCCAAATCACGTAGAATCAATATCTCCCACCAAATAGTAAAATTGGGCTTCAAACTACAAAACACAAAGTCTCAAATGCTTATACAAAATATGTTAATTGTATTCTAAGTTCATTGTATCCTATCTTTCTAACTTCAAGAAAGTTTGATGAAGAAACACTCTTCACACATTCCTAGCCCAATCCCATCTAGCATTATTCCTACACATAAACTGTTGGGGCTAAGCACTTAGTTAATGATTCGATGTAATTAGGATAAAATTGTAATCATGCTTTTGCATCCTTTCTTTGAACTTTTGTAATGGAAGAATTAAGCCTTCCTCCTGCTTTCATGTATTAGCTTTAATGATATGAATTTCATTTTATTTCTTTGATTTCAACAAGTTTTCAATGTTTCTTCTATATATATATATATATATATATATATTTATTCATTTACACATTTTTATACTCAATCGCTTTTAACATTCTTCTTTAAGTTTTTTTGAACGCTTAAACTTGATGAAATTAAAAAATCTCACTCGACACTTAATAAAATTGTGGATCGCGTAGGAGACATACCCATGCACAATGCAAACTTGAAACACCCCCTATGGAACCTGAGAACTAAGAAAGACCTCAACAATCGAATCAACTAGAAGAAGTCTTGCCTAATATTAGACAACCTGCTAGCCTAATAAGAGATTACATGCAGCAGGCTGTACCATACCAGCACTTTTACCAACTATACATACGTAAGAAGCGACACCGAAGTCCCAACATCTCCTATTATATTAGCGCCAGCTGTATAATTATCACATAGACCCTATCAAAGTATGTTGCCTTACTTCATAAAGTGCAATCGATATTTTGATGAAGCTTTTGGAGAACTGGAAGCTTGAGAGTTCAATATAGTGAATTTCCTATGTATCTTATAAGGAGACTGTAGCATCAAGCAATGTGAGACTAAATTTAGTAGATTACTATAGTATGCCCTAGAGTCATATAAGCATAGTGAGGAACTTAAAAGAAAAGTGTTTCTAAATAGTTTAGATGAAGATCTCCAAGTGAGATTAGAGAAATTCGATCTCAGAAGCTTTAGAGAATTGATGGAAAGAGCTAGAATTGTGGAGAATACTAGAAAGAGAAAGCGAGAAAGAAATGTCATGGAATTTAAGAAAAAGTCCTTTTATGGGATAAGTTCAAGTGCTAAATTTGAAATACGACAACACGTTGATGATTCAGATGAGGACGAGAAGCCAACAACGAAGGAGATACAATGTTGGAAGTGTAAAAAGAAGCATTACCCTAAACAATGCCCGCACTTACAATCTAAGTGTTACCTCTACGGGAACCCCAATCCCAAAATTAAGGATTGTCCTAAGAAGACGACGACCACCTGCTTTATCTGCACAAAAATAGGACATTTGGCTAAAACGTGTCTTGGAAAAAATAACCCACATGTAAAGTCATTTTGTCCAATAGTAACAGAAGGAGTGGAAGCAACAAAAGAGATATGTATAAGAACTGCTCAGGAGCACCTTCACTTGGAATATATGTATACAACCCACAAGAACAGTGGATTTGTGAGGGAGCTAGTGATGAGGAAATAGAACTCATTGCTATAGAAAGAAGATGATAATCGTGGATGCAATTCAGTATCTAGTTAGCTTTGTACCTTTAGCTGTTCGCATATCCTTATACATCGCTAATGCTAAAAGAATGGTTCATTGGTTAATAACACTAGTAGAGTAAATAATCATCCTAACCTAACATAGAATGGATAGATATAAGATCATCAAAATAACTAAACATAGAATGGAGATTTAAAAGATCGTGAAAAATTAGTATGAGTTAGACATAGAATCGAATCAAACCCCATCCACCTTGTTGACACTAAAGATGTCCAACCTAAAGAACATTAAAAATGTGACTAAAGGCTAGAAATATTAATAACAAAAAAAAAAAAAACACAAATTCAAACTACATTGCCCCATAGTTTTTCACAATAAAAAACATAGTGAAACATCTTGATTTCAACTTTGTTAAGATGATCATGATATCTTTAGAAGAATATGAACACATCATAATGTCATATGTGTATTCATATAAGAATGGAAAAACGAATTTGCAACCTTCTTTTGTTGTATTTTCATGTCAATGTTGGGTCTTGATGTATCTTCTTAGGTCTGGAGTGGAGTCGGGTCAAGTGTCAGTCATCTATTGTCTTGGTTGAGTCTGAGTCTTTTCCAAAAGTCGAGTAAGTAAAGGTTAAAATAGATAAACCAAATCTTATTGATTTATATATGTTGTATTGCATGGAATATTAGTTACATAAGTTAATGGAATATAAAAAACTCTCAAAGTTGTAAAGTTAAGAAATAAATGATGAACGATAACTTGTTATGAAAAATAAAGGGTACTAAAACAACAATAAATCTCAAAATATCTTCATGAAAAAAGAAATATCAAACAAATGGGGTAGAGAAATGAAACAATGTAATCAAAATACATATAAAAGATAAACTTAATGAATGTAATTATTGAGCAAATGAAAGCACGATGAATCTCATATGTGAGAATGCTAACAAGATAAGACACAAGACTTCTCACCAGTTTAACAAACCTCATACACATAACAAGTTTTGAGGATAAAACTTTCTTTAAGAGGGTAGTTTGTAAACCCCTGAAATTTTTGAAACTCTTATAAAATAATCCTAGAGCAAATACGGAAACCAAAACCCTAAAAAATGACTTAAGTTAAAACCGAACCATAAATAAGATTAAATACGAAATTCAACAACCTTAAGAAAAAGGAGTACCTTCAAAAGGATATTTAAACTCAAGTATGACATCCTTAGTTATTCCGTGACTTTAGATACCGGGTGTAAGGCTTACGTTCACCATATAGGGGACCTTACTTTGAATTGAAATAGCTTAAGAAGACGTACATAGCGATAAGAATATAAATCATAACAGTTATAACCATATTAATCTATTACAAGTTCTAAGGGGCATACCCCCATCAAAATATTAAGAGTCCTTAGGTTCGCAAAAGTCTTATGATAATAAATATATATATATATAAAAGATTAAAGAGATTCAACTAGAAGTCTATGCCTATCATCTAGGTACCGACTTCTTAAAAAAGCTCCTTAATTCCAAAAGTTGTACCTGAGGAAAGTGGCCTCTCGGAGATAGCCATAAATAATCCTATTGCAATAAGAAACTATAGGGGTATAAGCTTATGAGCTTAGTGAGTTTCACTTCCAAAATTAAATACTTCATCAAACAACATGGCAAGCAAGTTATATTAGACAATCATATGAAATACACAAGCACGTGATCACACAATACATAAGACTTTCCGGGAGTCCTATGTTGAATGGATTTATGCCTTCCATTCGAGGTTAGGTGTTTCAGGCCCATATGACCATAGATTTCATTTTTTCTCATTTATATAGTGGTTGATTTAGGTGCCCACTCACTCACTAATTTTTGTGGTTGATACAAGTGCCTACATCACTTCCATTTAATTCATGCCAACATTCGAGTTTACAGGCCCACTCTTTACGTAGCTATTATACCTTATTCCCACAAAGGTATAATAACAAATGCAATGTGACTCAACATATGGTATGCATGGTCAATTCAATTATAAGATCATGGGATATTATTTAAGCGAATTATAGGAAATCATAGATTTGGCAGACACTTCAATTCTATACTACATCATATAAGTATTCATAGCACTTATCATCTCGATATTCTTATCATCAATTCAACCAAACAGAATTCACATGCACATTCCGATTTTTATCTTGTCATAATTCTAATACCACTATCATTACAAGCACAATCATGAGCATATAATTTAAAGATAGTAAACTCACTTTGCCATGGTGCGAAAATCCACATAAATAAGTCAATATCATACATGACTCATGGGTGTTGGTTAATCTATTTCATAATGTACTTAGATAATTCTGTATGGGATGTGCAAGACACTATTTCCCTAGCTTTGTTTCTACCAAGTGCATTATGTCTACATGCAATACCTACAAGTTATTATCATTAATGTCATGAGATGAGCTATCTATATGTATATCCTCAATGATATTTGATATCAAGAATTCTTTTAGAAAACTTTTGCTTTGCAAAACCTTTGAAATTACTAGACTTAAAAAAACTAGTTTTATTTCTTGCAAAATCACACTTGCTTTTATTAAAATTGAACCTTAATGACCTATGTGCCTAATATATTCATTATTTTAATAAAACTCTTCATTTTCGAGTTGGAAAATAGATGTTTAAATGGGGGGTTTACCTAGTTATGAATTTTAAAAAATTTTAAGGAATGAAAACATTGTTTAATCTATATTTTGAAACCTTTCCTTGTTTTAAGATTATACTTTGATAAATTTCATTTATCATTGTCAAAATTAGGTCTTTATTACATATATTCCCTAGGACTTCTATTTTTCCATTAAAATTCTCATTTTGACATTTGGAAATAGGTGTTCAAATCGAGGTCATTTCTAAATCCGAATTTTGAAATTTATATTTGAGATTGTTTCTTTTGTAAAACTCATTTAATCTTCCTAAATTAATTTCTAACGAAATCTACTCTTTAAGGCTTCCATTCTTTAGTAAAAATTTTGTTTTTGGGTTTGAAAAATAGGTATTCACATATCAAGCTTTCTTTATTACGAATTTTAAGTTTATTGTTGGATTGAAACATAATGCTAACATAACTTTTGTAAACTTTTCTCGTTTTTGAAAACATCCTTAGTAGATCTAAGCTTTACTTATAAAGACCACTTATTTATGATACCTATTCCCCAAGCCTTTCATTTTTAATGTAAAATACTCATTTTGAAGTTGAAAAATAGCTTTTCTAAATAGGGTTCTTTTTAGATCCGAATTTCTAAAAATTATTTTTGTTGGAATTAAAATAGATCTTAAGCTTTCTAACATTTTCCCACTATTATCATACTACTACAAGTTCTTTATATATATAAAACAAAACCTAAGGCATTTATGAACTCAAAACAACTAGATCTAGTTTATTATACTACTCATAAATGCAAATGCACTATAATCATTATGTAGATATGGTTAAATGATGCATATATGCACAAAACATTAATAATAACAACATAACTCAAAAACAAATCATAATAATAGCAAAATAACATAAATAGCAAGATCTACAACATTGTGATAGCAAGGATCTCATATTCAAGTGTTTCCACATCCCTAGCTTAAAGCTCATGGGATTTTTTGAGTGGAATCACACATGAATGATCTCGCCATTATATGTTTTTAATGTGGTAGGGTATAGATTTATTACCTATTAATGGTTTGGAAAAAGAAAATTTGAAGAAGAAAAAGTGTGTGTGTGTGTGTGTGTGTGTGTGTATGAGGGAGAGGGCTTACGACATGGAGAGGAGAGGAGAGAAAATTTTTTGCAAACGTTCGTCTTAGAGAGAAAATGAAAAGTGAAAGGTATAATGAAGTCTTTATCGTGGAATGGATTAGGTTTTGTGTAAAAAAGGAAAGAATAAAGAAAACAAATTGAGAAGGATAAAGGAGGGAAGGAGTGCTTGTCATGCCCCAAAGGGTACCCTAAATGTGGTAGTCCACCACATATGGTATTAAAACTTAAGAATGACTTCCCAGAGTCATGCGAAAGTTTTCAACATCATATGTAAAGCGTCTATCATGACAATAGGAGACACCAGTGGGATGTATAGTTCGAGATAGTAAATACAGCATACAAAAGTCTAAATAATTATCCAATTTGTCATTAAGAGAATATAATCCTTACATCATCTTAGGGGTTTTTCTCCTATAATTCTCCAAACAATCATAATATTAACTTGATCTTTCTCATAATAAAATAATACTAACACCAAAAGACATTAAAGGATATTTAACCTAAGATCTTCAAAAGATTTCCATAAGCTTTTCTAAAACATCATCCCACTCGAGTATGTGAAGTCCTTGGGCATAAAAGATATTGGTCCTGTTACATCAAAGGTCCATCAGAGTATAAGCATAACTAGCTTAGTGAGAATATTCCTGAATCAACGTACTTGTATAAATAATTTCAAGCAAGTTATTAAACAAGTATATGAATGCATCAAGCAATACATATGATCTACCGAAAATCATATGTTTGAATGGATTTACCCCTCCATTTAGGGTTAGGTGTTTCAAGCTCTTTTAAACCCATCTTTTAAAATCTAACTCATGTAGTTTATTTCAGGGGCCTACTCGCCCATCTTAAATTAGTTCTTTCAGGCTCCTAATCGCCCATCTCATAGATTAGTGGCTCCTACAAACCCGACCACTATACTTTTGTCCCATCGAGTATAGTAGCTCATGAGATAAAACTAACTACGTGATATGTATGAATCAATTAATATAACTCATAATATATGATTAGAGTAATTTAAAGGCGATCACAAAATTTGCACACACTCCAACATAATAATAGTAAAACACAAGTTAATTAACAAGGATTCATGTCTCGGTATGCTTAGCATTCTTTCAACCAATATTATCATACATAGTTCATTTTCATCTTTTCCTACTTCTAGTGCCTCTAGCTACAAGCACAACCAAGTACGAAAAAGGTAGGGAATAGACTCACTTGGCCATGAGGATCTATCTTTCTTACGGATGAGTCGATCAGTAAATCCATTAATCAAAATAATCATCCGGGTATGAATACTCCTCCTCGGGATCACCTAATCAAGAAGAATACCCATAATGAGTATTTCTTATTGATTCTATGGTACTTATCACAAACTATGTCATAAGATTGTTAAAATTCCTATAGAAGGTAACTCCAACTTAAAATGGCCATAACTTAGTCATTTTAACTCGGAATTGCGTAAATAATATACCGTTTTTCTACCTACTTGAAAAGATCTATCCATTTCTAAGGTTATTTTTGTCATAAAAAGCCATTTGGGTTAGAAAATACTATAGTACAGAATAGTTACGAATTTATAGTTCACAAAATATGATTTTTTCCAAACTTTACTTTACTAAAAAATTCTTAAGCAAAATATATGGATATATATATATAGTTGAAAAAATCCTTTGAACATATATAGGCACTCATATTGTATGCATGGTTTTTGTAGTGTTGTCTCAATATTGATATTTCATAAACAATTTGTCTTTGATGGTTTTAAAAGATAAAACTTTTGAGAATTTCTCCTTTTTGAATTGTTAGAAGGAGAAACCAAAATATATTAAAGTTGTTATGAGTGAGTGTTTTTCCTATTATAATTCTATTTCCTATCTTTTCAAAAGTCCATTAATTCTTCAAAAATTTGATTCTTTAATTTATCTACTAACTTTATTTCTAGCGATTGAAAAATAAGCTTCTCAAAATATTTCTTAAGTTTTTGGTGAGGTCAAATATTTGAAGTTGTGTTAAATGTATGTTTTCCTCTTATTTTTATATCCTTTCTCTTCTTTAGAAAATAAGTGTATCTTTAAAACTTTACTTTCTTGAAAAATTTTATTTTTCTAAGTTGGTTTCCAAAATAGTAAGTTGATTTTACCTTCGTTTGAAAAACTTGTTTTATTTTTACTATTTGTCAAGTGATAGAATAATTCATTTAGACAAGTTTATAAGAAAAGTTTTCTTAAAATAAGAATTGTTAACATTAGAACTTAGCAAGAATTTTAATTTTGAAAAGAGAATAACAATATAAAATTTAAGTTTTGAAGAAGTTTTCTTAGTATGTGATTTTCAAAGTTTATAATGAATCTATTTAAGTCTTATAAAAGATATGGTTGAGTTAAAATCCTTCAATGCTAAAAATTCTTCCTTTATGGAGTATTAAGTTTCCATTTATAAAAGAAATGAGCTCCTTTTATTATTTTGAAGAAATCTACATTATTAGTCCTTCTAGAATTTATGATTAGCTTATCCTTTGAAAAGAGTTTAAACAAAACTTAAATCTTTTTGTTGAAAATTTCCTTTTGTTAAGAAATTTAGTTTACTTTTCTTTATTTAAGAAAGATCCTATTTTTATTTTTATTTAAGACAACAATATTCTTAATCATGGATGGATATGATTATGTAGCAATGTAAAAGTAAAGATAATACATAATAAGATAGAAGGAAATATTTGTAAGTAAATAAATATAATAAAATAGTCAAGCATTGGGAACCTTAGCTTCATCAAGGTATCTTGATCATGTATTGAGAGCCTTAGCTTTATCAAGGCAACTTGGGACTAAGAATAGATTAGTCCCAAAAGAAAAGAAAAAAAAAAAATTGTTTTGACTTGATATGGACAAGTCTAAGACTAGAAAGACTAGTCTTAATAAATTGTATAAAACAAATAAATAAATAAATTGCAAGATATGAAAATAAATAAATAACAAATGAGCTTATATGCTCTAAATAAATATATATACATAGTATACATAATACTATATTGTTAGTTTAGAGCAAAAATAATAATAACAATAATAACAACAACATGATAACATATTGTAAAATATGAACATGAACATGAACAAAAATAAAACATGAACATATTGTTTGTTCTTTAACCCATATGAGTCTAAGAAACATACACGAAGCTCATGCTAAGTTTTATGAACATGATAAAGAATATAGGTAGGATTTTTACCTAAGGTTTAATGGAGGATTTGGAAATAGATGAATAGGTAGTGTGTTTGTTATTTTCTTTTTGAAGTTGTAGGGAATGATAGAGAGTATTTTGAGAGAGATTTGTTGGAGAGAGGTTTTGAGAGGAAATTTTGGTAGAGTTTGTTATGTAAAGTGGATGTGTGAAAGAATGAAGGAGGAATGGGGTATTTATAAAATTTTTGGAGTGAAAATTAGATGTAATAAAATAGTTGAAAAAGAAAAATAACTGAGAGGGAGAGAGAGAGAAGTAATGCTGGCCATAGGAGGAAGAGGAGAGAGAGAGAGTTGATTTTTGTTTGTATTTTGTATGAAAATAATTAATAGGTAAGATATGATTTGATATAAGATGTATTGGAAATGTAAAAGTATAAGAAAATATGTATGTAGGTAGTAAGAAATAGGTGTAAGAAAAAGTAGAGATAGTGAAATAATAAGAAATAGTAGGACTAGTACTATGAATAATAGACTCGACATATAAAATATCAATAGTGATAAAAATTCTAGTAAATGAGTTATATATGTTATTTTTAGTTACCGAAAAATTCTAAAACTGATATTTTTGAAATCCTTGTTTAATTACTAGTCTTTTGGTGTTATTGGAATATTTTTATTATTCCGAGCTCTGGGACAAGCTTTTCGAGAACTGATCCCGTATGAGTCCGAAGGACACTCGAAATTCGTGAATCTGATAGTTTGAGAACACGAGATTGCCGGAGTTGAAATTGTTTGATTGTCTTGATCTTTGTTGACTTCTGAAACTCCGGTTTGACTGGGTTAGGGTTCAATCCAACTTTACCCTAGAAATTGAGGGGTTTATTCAGGGTCGGATAGGTAGTCCTTCTCATGTTTGGGTTTTCGAATCGAACGATTATTGAACTTTCTATTTTTGTTTTTGAAGATTCTCTTATGAAAATTCGTGACAGAAATTGATTAAGGTTTGATTTCAACTTGGTAAGACTTTAGGTTTCGATTCGGTATTCCAAAACCATTCTTGAAAAATTCGGGGGATTACAGTGCCGATTCCATAAAGGGGGAGAGAGAGAGTTGTTTGATATTTTTTTGTGTAATAAGTTCAAATTTAAAAGTAAATTAAGTGATAAAATGTATTAGAAAAGTAAATGTAACGAAAATATTGTAATATTGTAAGAGTAGGTTGTAAGGATGTAAAAATAGGGTATGGGTGGTTGTACTTGTGAATATTGTGAATAGAAATCAAAAAGTAGATTAGATAATTAAAGTACCGGTAGTAATGAAAATACGATAAAAGGCTATAACCGTAACTTTTATAACCCGAAAAATTATATAATTGATATATTTGAAAATCTTATAAAATTACGAGTCTAATGGTATTAATAACATATTTTTAGTATCTCGAGCCCTGGGACATGCTTTTTAAAGTCTGTATCCGATCGGGTTCACAATAGGTCGAAAATTTACAAATATGATATTTTTAAGCATCTTAATATTATAATGAACCAATCTACACTCTCCACTCATATTTCAACTTCTTGGTTTAAGACACAGGGTTGCCGAATCTAAACTGCTGGTTTCCTAGGGATTTGTTGACTTTGGGTTTCTGGTTGACTTTCTGGTTGAGGGTTTAAGCTTGAAACTTACCCTATAAATTAGGGGTTTACAACCTACACACACCACACCCCCCCCCCCCCCCCCCCCTTTCTTAAAGAAATTTTTGTCCTCAAAGCTTGAAAAAAAGCACCTGATCCTTCAAACAAAATTTGGTATTTTTGTTGCATCTCATTTTCCGCCTCCCAAGTTGCTTCCTCATGAGAGTGATTCCTCCAAAGAACCTTAACATATTTGATTTCCTTATTTCTCAACTTTTGAATCTTTTGGTCTAGAATCTATACCGGATGTTCATCATAAGTTAGGTACTCCTTTAACAACACCGGTTCCAATTTTACAACTTGATCTAGGTCGGCTACATGCATTCGAAGAACAGAGATGTGAAAAACATTGTGCACTCCTAAGAGATTTGGCGGTAAAGCAAGGTGATATGCCAATTCTCCAATTCGTTCAAGTATTTCGAATGGACCAATATATCGAAGGCTTAACTTTCCTTGCGAGCTGATTCGGTGAATACTCTTGATAGGATTTACCTTTAAGTACACATGATCTCCTATTTGGAACTCAAGAATCCTCATTTTCAGATCTACCCAACTCTTTTGTCGATCTTGAGCCTCCTTCATTCGTTGTTAGATGACTCGTATCAACGGCATCTTATATAAGAACTGGTCCAAGAACCAATTTATCCACATCATCCTAAAATAACGGGGATCTGCACTTTCGTCCATATAAAGCTTCATAGGATGACATCTTAATTGTCGAGTGATAACTGTTGTTGTAAGCAAACTCTACTAAGGGTAAGTGTGCTTCCCAATTTCCTTTAAACTCCATCAAACATGCTCGAAACATATCTTCTAAGGTTTGTATGGTTTGCTCAGACTGTCCATCAGTCTGAGGATGATATTCGTGTTAAAGTTCAACTTAGTTCCCATACACCTTTACATGCTCTCCAAAAACTTGGACACAAACCTCGGGTCTCGATCTAATACGATCCCAGCTAGTACTTCATGTAAACGAACGATTTTTTTGATGTAAAGCTTTGCCAATTTATCCATAGAATAAGTCATATATATTGGTAGGAAGTGTGCGGATTTGGTTAACCGATCTACTATAACCTATATAGCATCATGCCTAGCTGGTGTTTTTGGTAACCCACACACGAAATCCATGGAAATCTAATCCCACTTCCATTCTGGTATTTGCAGGGGTTTCAACAATCCTCCTGGTCTTTGATGTTCTACTTTCACTTGCTGGCAAATTGGGCACTTCAACACGAATTCAGCTACATCCCGTTTTATTCTACTCCACCAATAATGTCCTTTCAGATCCTGATATATTTTCATTCCTCCCGGGTGTACCGTATACCCAGAATTGTGAGCTTCACTCATGATCTCCTTCTGTATCCCCTCATCACTTGGTATACAAAGCCGTCCCTTCATTCTTATTACATCTTCGTCGTTCACCATGAAGTCAATGTATTTTCCTTCTTGAATTTCCCTCTTATACTTTGTATTATCTCATCGTAACACTGAGCCTCCTTGATTCTTTCCACTAAAGTGGGTTCTATCACTAAATTTTCTATCTCCAGCTCGATATCTTCCCCCATGAACTCAATGTTTAGCCTTTTAAACTCCCTCACTAATTCCTTTTGATCGGTGAGCAAGGCTGCAACTTCTCTATGATTCTTAGAATTTAAGAAATCAACAATCGTATTTACTCTACCGAGTAGTAATTTATCCCCATATCATAATCCTTGATTAGCTCAAGCCATCTCCTTTGTCTCATGTTCAACTCCTTTTGTAAACCCCCAAAGTTTTGGAATCGATTTAGCTTAAACCCTAAATTGAAGTCAACCGGAAACTCTAAAAGCCAATAAAACCCTAGTTAAAGGTAATGGTTTAAGTCCGACAATCCCGAATAAGCAACTCTGAGAAAGTAAGTAAGATTTTTGTATGTATAATAGTTCGTAATTACCTAAGGAAGCTTAAAAAGATCATATTAGTAAAACCGTGAATCGTTTTGAACCCGAACAGATACAGTTTTTGAAAAACGTGTCCTAGGGCTCGAAATAGTAAAAATATTCCGAATATACCGTTAGACTCGTAAAAATATAGGTTTTCAAAAATATCAGTTTTATAATTTTTCGGTAAGTAAAAATAACAGATATCACAATTATACGCGTATTTTCTTACTACCGATACTTTATTAGTCATATCTACTTTACATTTCACTATTCACTACTATTCTACACTATTCTTTTATCTCTACTTTTTCTAGCATCTACTCTTACAACACCATAACCTATAACCTTTACTTTTTACCTTTCTCATAACTTTACTTCACATCTACCTTACTTATTACTTCATTTAATCAACAAAAATACAAAAAAATAAAAACACACTCTTTTCCTCTCTACCATGGCCGACGCCCTCCCCGCGCCCCCCCCCCCCCCCCCCCCCCTTATCTCCCTCTTAATTTTGTTTCATTTTATCTTTATTTAAATCACATAAAAATTCACTCCTCTTTTCTTATGAATACCCCCCTCCTCTTTCATTTCTTTCACACAATTACTACTCACAAATTTCTCTACAAAACTCTCTCAAATTTTCCTCTCAATACTCTCTCCAAATACTCTTTCAAAAACTCTCTCAAAATAATCTCAAATCACCTTCTACCTACACAAAACCCATAACCGCATAATACTTCAAAAACCTTCTTTAGATAAACTTTTCTTTATATTTTCTTCTTCTCATGTCATGTAACTTTACATGACCATGGTGTGAGTTTCCAAAAACTAAATGTTATGGAAGCTACACTATGTTCATGTATTGTTTTTGTTCATGAAAATCCATTTATGTTTATATTGTTTTTCTTTGTTCATATTATTGTTATTATATCTAAGTATTATGTATTTATATATATATATATATATATATTCTTTAGAGCATATAAGCTCACTTGCAATTTATTTATTTCCATGCAAAGTAATTTATTTATTTCTTCCATTGCAATATATTTATTTCTTGTTGTTTTAAGATTAGTCTTTAGTCTTAGACTTGTCCTCATCAAGTCAAAACAATTTTTCTTTCTTTTATTTTATTTCTTTCTTTTGGGACTAGTCTACTTCTTAGTCTGGGGAGCCTTGAAGAAGCTAAGACTCCCAATACTTGACTTTATTTATTATTTATGTTATTTTTGCTTACTATTATTTCTCATAAATCATGCCATTAAAATTGTTGTCCAAATTTTTCCAAGTTCTAAAAATATTTGATAAAAAGAGATTTTGTCACTTAAGAATAAGTTTATATGAAATATAAAATCTATGGTTTAACAAAAATAAAGTCATTCTTTTTCAAGTTATAAGAAGAACTCACTACAATTTCAGAAGCTACTTTTGTTTTGTAAAGCTTTTAAATCATGTCTATATCACTTTGTTTTTCAAAAAGAAAATTATTTTTGATGATTTCTATAGTAAACCTTATGAGAAAGGAATGAGAATTTTCAAATTAAGATCTTTTCAAACAAATGGTCAAAGAAAAATAGTATAGAAAACAAATAGGAAAAATAGCACTAACGTAGAGAATTTAGAAAAGAAGAAAATGACTTTTCGAAAAAGGTCATCTAAGAAAAATAATAAGTCAAACATAAAGTAATTCTTTGAAAACAAAAAGAATCAAAATATTCATTTTGAAAGATTTACAAAATGGATTTCTTATAAGCTATAGTTTTCTAAACTCCTAATTGACATTGTTTTACTCAAGAAACACGATTGGACCACAAACACTTGAGCATGAATAAAATATGAGCTAAGTAGCTATAAAATGAGAATTTTTCAACTATATAAATAACTAAGTATTTATCAAATAAATTTTGAATGATTTAAAGTTTGAAACAAAATTGTTTTTGGGATAGAAAAATTCGTGGTGAATCTGATCACCACTATTTTAGGGCTTAGTTAGATAAAAATAGATTTAGAAATGGATAGATCTTTTTGAGTAGGTAGAAATCGGTATATTATATGCGCGATTCCAAGTTAAAATGACCAAGTTATGGCCATTTTAAATTAGAATTCTTCTTTATACGAACTTTGACGTTCTCATGATATTGTTTTGTCAAAATTCAAGAAAATCATCAAGAAATACTCATTTTGGGTATTTCCTTTGACTAGATGATTCGAGGAAGGATACCCATACCCCGAGGACTATTTTGACTAAGTGGATTGTGTGAACAACTCATCCGTTTAGAGAATTGTCAACATGGCATCGTGAGTTTATTTTCTTAAAATACTTTACTTAATTATGCTTGTAATCTAGTCGCATTAGAATTAAGAAAAGACAAATGGATATGTATGTATGATAATTTGTTGAAAGGATCCTAAGAATATCGAGGCCGGAATTGATTTAATGTTTGTCTTAGTATAATACTTGATTTCTATGAGATTTTATGATCACCTTAAATTTGATAATAATGATGCTATGGTATCTTAAATAAACGGATTCATGCATACCACGAAGTGAGTCATATTGCATTGGGTTATTATCCTTAGGTGAGAAAGATTGTAGCTCAGGTCAAAAGCAACACTTGGCGGAGTGATCGAAAGTGATTGCTTGGCGACATGAAGGAAATGCTTAGCGGAAAATCCGGAAGCAAGGCTCAATTCAAGTAGACTTAATGTGCTTGGTGATATTGATCGAAAGAATAAATCTTTTTTTTTTTTTTTCTAAAACTACTTGTTTTGAGGTTACGTATCACCAAACCCTGAATGGAGGGCATAAATCCATTCAACATGTAGTTCTCGGAAAACTATATGTCTTGTTTGCCCAGGTGTATATTGCATTTCATTTGTTTGCTTAAATAACTTGTTTGAATTTTGTTTCAAGAAGTCATTTATGGAAATAGTTTTCATTAGGCCTATTAGCTTATACTCCTATAGATATCTTTTACAGTTCACCTATTTGTGGTTGAGGCCATGTAGACCCTGCAGCCATGTATTTTTCCTTTTGGTTAAGGAATGTCTAGATGTAGCTTAGTGATGGATAAGATGAAGAAGTATTCTTGTAATAGATTTGTGACTAGGGAATGCCCTTAAGTTTTGTAAGATTATTGATATAAACAAATGAATATTATGAATCCTCTTTTCTTAATTTGTTATTATATCTTCTTAAGCTTCATAATTCCATATATGGTCCTCTAAATTTGTGAGAGCACACCTTACACTTAATGTCAAAGCTTCTGGGAATGACTAAGGGTATCATACTTAAGCTTTAATGTTGAGTGTGGCAGACTGTTACGTTTAGGGTACCCCTTGGGGCATGACACCTTTTGTGTGAACAAATACTTAAGGTTCTTGTGATCGGTATAGATCTCGCTCCTTTGCCCGTAAAGGTAATGCCGCCATATCTTTAAAGCGAACACCACTATGGCTAGTTCCAAATCATGTGTAAGGTAATTTTGTTCGCGTAGCCATAGGTGTCTTGAAGCGTAGGCGATCACTTTCCCATCTTGCGTGAGTATACATTCGAGAGCATTTCTCGATGCATAGCTATGAACTGTGTAGGGCTTATCGGGATTCGGTAGAACTAAGATTGGAGTGAAAACAAGTCTTTGCTTAAGTTCTTGAAAACTTTGGTCTCTCTTTTCCATCCATATAAACTTTTCATTCTTTTAGGTTAGTTGGGTCAAGGGTTTAGCTATCTTAGAAAAATCCTCAACAAACTTCCTATAGTAACCAATTAGACCAAAAAAGCTTCTTACTTCGATTACTGTCTTGGGTGGCTTCCAATCCATTACAACGTTTATCTTCTCGGGGTCTACAGATATACCCTCTCCTGATACTACATGTCCCAAAAACGAAATCCTATCCAACCAAAAGTCATACTTGGAAAACTTTGCATATAACTTATGTTCTCTTAAGGTTTGTAATGCCATGCACTGGTGTTCCTCATGTTGCTTGCATGTTTTCGAGTAAATAAGGATATCATCAATAAAAACTATAACACTTATCCAATAAAGGGTCATATACTCGGTCCATTAGATCCAAAAATGCAGCAAAAGCATTCGTTAACCCAAAAGACATCACCAATAACTCATAATGTCCATATCGAGTCCGGAAAGTCGTATTAGGTACATCCTCCGACTTAACTTTTAACTGATGGTATCCCAATCGAAGATCAATCCTTGAAAATACACTCACTCCTTGCAATTGGTCGAAAAGATCATCAATCCTAGGGAGCGGATACCTATTCTTGATTGTGACTTTGTTTAACTCTCGGTAGTCTACACATAACCTCATCAATCCATCTTTCTTCTTAACAAACAGAACTGGTGCACCCCATGGTGACACACTTGACCTTACAAATCCTTGATCCAAAAGCTCTTGTAATTGTTTCTTTAACTCATTTAGCTCAACCAGAGCCATACGATAAGGCACCTTAGATATCGGTTCCATGTTTGGTGCCAAATCGATCTCAAAGTCGATATCTCGCTTAAGGAGTATTCCTGGTAGCTCATCAAGGAAAACATCTGGAAACTCATTAACAACTAGTATATTCTCAACTTAGGGCAACTCTTCCTGCTTCTCCATTGCATTAAAGGAATTTTCCCTTTTGGTCTCGACTTCCCTATCTACAAGTAGTTCAAACGAACTTAACTCAGCTTCTCTTGAAATTGCTGTTTCTCCCTTAAATTTAACATCCTTTCCATCTAAGTCCTTAAACTCCACTTTCTTCTTTCTACAATCTACAACAACTTTGGATAAAGTCAACCAACTCATAACCAAAATCACTTCATATTTGCTCATTTCCAAAACAATCAAATCACATCTTATGTGATGTCCTTGAATCACTATTAGTCAGTCTTTCAACACTTCACTGGTCGTCACCACATTCCGGTTGGAGTCTTGACACGAAGGCTGGAGGTGGCAGTGGCTATTGGTAATCCAACTTGTTTCACCAAACCGGTTGTCATAAATGAGTGTGTGGCTCTCGCATTGAACAAGGTATAAGCAGTCGTCTTATCTACTAATATGCGTCCTGTATTCAACATGGCTAATTACTATCCCAAACCATTCTCCCTATTCTCCTAACTTCATCGTATATTACTACACTTGTTTTTCCTTTTCTAATCCTTAGATCCTAAGCAATTCATAATCAATTGAAAAATAAAAACAAAGTTTGGAAGACTAACCTGTCATGAATCCAAAATCTTGGCTATCGTCCTCCTTGAGGGCAGCCAATTCATAGCCTTCGTCCTCAACTTCCTCATAAACCTATTATCCCTCCAGATTATATATCCTCATGCCATGCATAGCCAATCTAGAATGGCTGCCAGGGTTTCCACTATTCCTATTCCCGGGCCTTGTTGTGGATGATCCTCCAAAGGTCCTAGCTAGGGCACCCGTCCTTTATAGGCACTCATTAGCAAAGTGTCCAACTTTCTTATAGACAAAGCAAGTAGTGGTAGCCTTCTTTGGGCACTCAGAGATCTTGTGACTTGCCTCCCCACAAAAATAGCACTTGTCTCTCAACTATGACCACCTATTAGGGTAGTGCTCTCCTTTGCACTTCCAACAACTTACGGTTTTAGGAGTGTTCTTTCCTCCATTTCCCCCGCTCATATTTCCTTTAAAGCCATAGAGTGGCTTGAAACCTTTTCTAAGGATACCTTGAGCTAGATCCCCCATGAAACTTTCTTCCAAACACATAGGTTGTCTTATCCATGATCTTTGCCTTCCTCTTCTTGGCCCTTTCAACAATTCAGGCTCTCTAACCAATTCCCTAAAAGTCCTGATGTTGAACTCCTCAAGTCTCATTCTCATATCTTCAACCAAACCATTCAAAAAACTTGCCTCTTTAATTCCTCATTGTATTTGTATGAGTTTGGGGCATATTGGAGTAGCCTATTGAACTTGATCTCATATTGCTCCATCGTGCGACCCCTTTGTGAGATATGTAGAAAATCTGCATATACTATACCCGGAGGCTTCCAGGGAAGTAATTCTCGAGGAATTTGTAGCGGAACATCTCCCATGTAACAGGTGGCATAAGCTCCCTCCTCTTGGATTCCCACCATACTCTTGAATTTAGCTTTAGCAGGTCAGTGCCATAATTAACTCTTAAGTAGTGGGGCACTTCAAAAGCATCAAATGATCGCTCTACTTGTGCCAACCAATCCTCGGCCTCATCTGGTTTTCCAAAGGCTCCCTCAAAGTATCCATTACTCCTTATGAACTTAGGTAAGGAGCTCTTGTACGGCCTCGGTGGTGGTGGTGGATATAAAGGTACGGTATAGGAGTGCAAATTTTCGTACATTGGCATAGCTACCGACGCTTGTTGTGCTGAGGGTGGTGGAGTGGGTGTTGGAGCAGGAGTAAGAACAGGAGCAGGAGCTGGCATAGTTTTTCAAATGGCCTCGAGCATTTGTTTCAGTTGCCTTAAAGTTGCTTGCAAAGCGGCTTGAGCATCGACCATTGGTGGATTTGGCGGCGGTGTTGCTTGTTGCTCTCCTTTTACATTCGATTTGTTAGATGCACTTTGTTCTTGTTATCTCCTTCCTCTACCATGGCTGTTTTACGTTTTATTTAACTTAGTTAAGTAGTCCTCTAATGACATTATTAACATTTTAAATTGAGATTCGGAAACATCGAAAATTCTTGTGCAAGCGAGTAATATAAATACAAAGTATAATTTAAGAAACTAAATAAAGAAATCTCAATTTCATAAAACATAACTTAATTTTCATTGAAACTTCATACTATGACCTATTTTTCAAGGTCACAATTACAAAATTCAGCTTAGACTTGTGGGTCAAAACATGAGTCTCACTTCCTTCCTTCAATCCTCACATTCTCTTTTTGTAAACTACTTCTTCTTCTTATTCATCCTCATTTTCTTCAGATGAGATAATAACCTCATCCTCTACTTCGTTCACTTCTTCCTCATGGGGTTGGTAACCAATTTGACTTGGTGGAGGTGGTTAGGCCATATTAGCTGGTAGATGTAGCATTTCCGCATATACTCCCCACCAAAAGAAGTGACTTTGAGCATCCGCTCGAAGCCAATCAGTGTGATCCCCCAACAAGTCGTAAGCATAAACAAACAGATATCTAATTTGGTTCCATGTTTGAAAATCAGGAAAAGCTGGCTTTCCTTCATTCGTTAACATAAAGGTAGCTTCTTGCAACATAGGTTTCCCTAACTTATAAACAGCAATCCTTTCTAATGCATAAATCACTTCAAGCTCTGACCAACATTTCCTTCTTATAGGGCAGTATTCTATGTCGGTCATGACCTTATGCCATTTAGTATCCATCAAACCTCTTTTCCATAAATTAAACATTTCTAGGATCGACCTAGGGTGGCCAGCTAAAGCAAATTCTTTGCATAAGACCCTAATTCTTAAACGGTATTCGACCAAAGACTCATTGGTTTGCTTATGTATTTGCCTTGCCGCTATGCGGGCTTCACTAAGAGTAAGCTATTCACAAAGAGGAAAGGATTAGAATTGTAAAACTTAAACTACCCATGTTATTCTTACCTAAGCCTTCTTTATTTTATTTTTACCTTATCTTAGTCTTTCTTTTTATTCATCCTTAAGTCTATTGATTAAAGCTATGATTGCAAACTCTTAACCATGCTCTGATACCAACTTAAACTATCACGCCACAAAGAGTACCCTATGCACGACAGTATGCTACACTCGATATTTAAACTCAAGTATGACATCCTTAGTCATTCCGTAAGTTTAGATAACGGGTATAAGGCTTACATTCATCATGTAGGGGACCTTACTTTGAATCGAAATAGCTTAAAAAGATATACATAGCGATAAGAATATAAATCACAATAGTTATAACCACGTTAATCTATTACAAGTTTTAAGGGGCATACCCCGTCAAAATATTAAGAGTCCTTAAGTCCGCAAAAGTCTCTTACAATAACAATAGATATAAGATTAAAGATATTCAACTAGAAGTTTATGCCTATCATCTAGGTGTCAACTTCTTCAAAAAGCTCCTTAAATTCCAAAAGTTGTACCTAAGGAAAGTGGCCTCTCGAGGATAGCCATAAATAATCATACGCAATAGGAAACTATAGGGGTATAAGCTTACAAGCTTAGTGAGTTTCACTTCCAAAATTAAATACTTCATCAAACAATAGGGCAAGCAAGTTATATTAGACAATTATATGAAATGCACAAGCATGTGAGCACATAATATATAAGACTTTCCGAAGTCCTATGTTGAATGGATTTACGCCCTACATTCGGGGTTAGGTGTTTCAGACCCATATGACCATAGATTTTAATTTTTTTTCATTTATATAGTGGTTGATTTAGGTGCCCACCCACTCATTAATTTTGTAGTTAATACAAGTGCCTACACACTTCCATTTTAATTCAGGCCATTCATGCCAACATTCGAGTTTACAGGCCCACTCGTTGCCTAGCTATTATGCCTTCTTCCCACAAAGGTATAATAACAAATGTAATGGACTCAACATATGGTATGCATGGTCAATTTAATTATAAGATCATGGCATATTATTTAAGCAAATTATAGGAGATCATAGATATGACAGACACTTCAATTCTATACCACATCATACAAGCATTCATAGCACTTCCCATCTCGATATTCTTATTGCCATGCCCTAAAGGGTACCCTAAACGTAACAGTCCGCTGCATGCTAAACGAGGCTTAAGAATCACTACCACAGTCATTCAAAAGTCTTCTATTAGTATGCAAGGAGTTCGCTTACAACAATAAAATACATGAACAATTGGAGATAGATAGTTCAACTTGATAGGATAAGCATAAAAACATAAACCACAAAATCTCAGGATCAGTTACAAAGCATTAGGGGCATTCCCTTGCTACATAAGAATCTAGGTATTATCTTTAAGTAAAGCCCGATCATTTTATGGTTCACTACTAACGACTATACAAAACTAATCATAAAATTCTAAGGAGACAACTCCTACTTTCGCATTACTTGATTTGGGCAAGTTTAAGAATGCAACCATATGTTCCTTTTCTTAGCTCCTTCCACAACTCTAGCTCTTTCTACCAATTCCGGTAGTTCCTGATGTCAAATTCTTCTAGCTTCACTCTCGCGTCTTTGTCTAATCCACTCAAAAAGACTTATCTTTTCAGCTCTTCGCTATACTTGTAGGAGTCGGGAGAATATTGCAGTAGTCTACTAAACTCTATCTCATACTACTCAATGGCCCTTCCTTTCTGAGTAATATATAGGAAATTTGCACTATACTTCACTTACAGGCTTCCCGGGAAATAATTTTCCAAGAACTCATATCTGAACATTTCCCATGTGATTGGGGTCACTAATTCCCTTCTCTTTGATTCCCATCATACTCTAGTATTTAGGTGAAGCATGTATGTCCCATATTTGACTTGTAGGTGATGTGGAACCTTAAATGCATCAAAAGACCTCTCAATCTGAGCAAGCCAGTCTTCAGCTACATCTGGCTTATCAAAAGCTCCTTCAAAATAACGATTGCTTCCGATAAACTCAAGCAACGAGCACTTGTATGGTCTTAGCAGTAGGGGTGGAGGTAAAGGTGTGGTTTGGGAGTGCATCCTCCTATGTACCAATGCTTCAATTGATGCTTGTTGTTGTGGTGAAGTAGGTATCGACGTTGGTGTTGGTACAGGCTTAGGTACGGGTGCAGGTGCAGGTATATTCTGCCTAATCGCTTCCATTACATAGGTTAGATGTCCTAACGTAGCGTGTAAATCTACTTAAGGTACAGTAGCTGCTTGTGTAGTAGGTTACTTCGCTTCTACCTTCGGCTGGTTGGAAGCACTTTGTTCCATCCTGCGTCCTCTTCTTCCTCGGCTGTTTTGAATTTTACTAAGTTAGGTTGAATATTCTCTTTGATATCTTAGTTAAGTCTTTTACGGAAATTTGAAAAAATTACGAAATATTACTTGCAAGAAAAATAACCATCAAAATAAGGAACAAAATTTAAATCAAGGTAACTTTGAAATCATAAATAAAGCATAACTTCATTAAAAGATTAAAACAACAAGTACAAGACCCTTACATTAAAATAACAACAACAAACACATAGAGAAACAACAAGAACACCTTTCCCGAAAGCACTAAAGATAAACTGGAACCATCGTCCTAGTCCTTAATTACAAAATTCTAGTTGGACTAAAAGGATACGCTTGGTTTCTCCTTAACCTTCCTTTCTTCTTCCTTCTCTCCTTCTCACGGTGCATCTTTAGGGTTCCCACTAGACGATCCTGAGTTTCTTTTCCTCATAAATTACTGAAAATACCTTATTCTTTTTCTTGCTGCTTCTCTTGACTTCTCGTGTATGTTAGCCAATTCGGCTTCTGCCAGTTCTAGCACTATATCATGAATTGTTCTCCAAGCAACATTCCTCATATCTTCTTCATTGGCATTCTCATTCACAGTTGGTGATGCACCATCCATATCCATCATTGGATTTGCTTCCCCCTCTCTCTCGGCTCATCGTTCTTCCAGGTAGCGGATGATTCCAGCAGGGTCTTCATCATTCTAAGGTTCAACTTCTCCTAGAGTGGCATTGTAAACCCTTAAAGTTTTGGGATCGGTTTAGCTTAAACCCTAATTGGAAATTCAACGGAAACCCTAAAGTCAACAAAACCCTAGTTAGACGAAATGGTTTAAGTATGGCAATCCCGTATAAGCAACCTTGAGAAAGTAAGTAAGAGTTTAGTATGTAGAATAGTTCGTAATTACAAAAGCAAGCTTTAAAAAAATCAGATTAGTAAAATCGCAAATCGTTTTGAACCCGAACAGATACAATTCCTTAAAAACGTGTGCCGGGTTCGGAATAGTAAAAATATTCCAGATATGTCGTTAGACTCGTAAAAATGTAAGGTTTTCAAAATATCAATTTTATAATTTTTTGGTAAGTAAAAATATAGATATCGCAATTATACGCGTATTTTCTTACTACCAGTACTTTTTTAGATATCTACTTTACATTATGCTATTCATTATATTCTACACTATTTTTATCTTCTTTTTTCTAACTCCTACTCATACAACACCATAATCTATCACCTTTACTTTTTACCTTTCCATACTTTATTTCATCTTACTTATATTATTCCATTTAATCAACAAAAATACAAAATAAAAACTCTCTTCCCTCATTACTCATGGCCGGCGCGTACACACTCTCTCTCTCCACTCAATTTCTTTCAATTTTCCTTTATTTAAATCACACAAAAATTCACTCTTCATTTCCCATAAATACCCCCCTCCTCTTTCACTTTTTTCACATAATTACTACCCACAAATTTCTCTACCAAATCTCTCTAAATTTTCTCTCAACACTCTCTCCAAATACTCTCTCAAAATAATCTCAAACCACCTTCTACATACATAAAACCCATTACCACGTAATACTACAAAAACCCTCTTTAGGTAAACTTTTTTTTACATATTCTTTTTCTCATGTCATGTAACTTTACATGACCAGGGTGTGAGTTTCTAAAAACTAAATGTTATGGAAGCTACACTATGTTCATGTTCATGAATATCTATTTATGTTTATGTTGTTATTTTATATTGTTCATATTATTATTGTTATTATATCTAACTAAGTATTATTATATATCTACATATATATTCTTTAGAGCATATAAGCTCACTTGCAATTTATTTATTTTCATGCAAAGTAATTTATTTATTTATTTCATTGTAATTTATTTATTTCTTGTTGTTTTAAGACTAGTCTCTAGTCTTAGACTTGTCCTCATCAAGTCAAAACAAATTTTCTTTCTTTTATTTTATTTCTTTCTTTTGGGACTAGTCTACTTCTTAGTTCCGGGAGCCTTGAAAAAGCTAAGACTCTCAATACTTAACTTTATTTATTATTTATGTTATTTTTGCTTGTTATTATTTCTTATAATCATACCCATTAAGATTGTTGTCCAAATTTTCAAAGCTCCAATCATACTTGATAAAAATGAGATTTTATCACCTAAGAATAGTTTTACATGAAATATAAAATCTATGATTTAACAAAAGTAAAGTTATTCTTTTCAAAGTTTTAAGAAGAGTTCACTACAATTTTAAAAGCTACTTTCGTTTGGAAAAGCTTTTTATATTACTTTGCTTTCTTAAAAAGAAGATGACTTTAGTACTAAAATATTTTCATAAAAAGGGAAACCACTTAAAATGAACAGGAAAAATTTTTCAAAACCAAGATTTTTCAAATAAATAGTCAAAGAAAACAAATAGGAAAAGTAGTACTAATATTGAGAATTTAGAAAAGAAGAAATTTATTTTATCAAAAAGTCATTTAGAAAAATAGTAAGATAAATATAAAGTAATTCTTTGAAAACAAAGGAATCAAAGTATTCATTTTACAGGATTTACAAAATGAATTTTTTGTAAACTATAGTTTTCTAACTTTTAATTAACATTGTTTTTAGAAACATAGTTGGACAACAAACACTTGAGCATCAATAAAATATGAGCTAAGTATCTATGAAAAAGGAATTTTTCAACTATATAGATAACTAAGTATTTATCAAAGCAATTTTTTAATGATTTAATGTTTGAAACAATTTGCTCTTGGGTTAGGGAAAATTCGTGCTGAATCTGACCACCACTGTGTCGGAGCCTAAATGGTCTAGTTTGATAAAAATAGTTTTATAAATGGATAGATCTTTTTGAGTAGGTAGAAATCAGTATATTATATGTGCAATTCCGAGTTAAAATGACCAAGTTATGGCTATTTTAAATTGGAATTCTCTCTTATACGAACTTTGACGTTCTTACGACATTGTTTTGTCAAAATTTAAGAAAGTCATCAAGAAATACTCATTTTGGGTATTTTCCTTGACTAGGTGATTCCAAGGAAGGATACCTATACCCCGAGGATTATTTCGACTAAGTGGATTGTGTGAACGATTCATCCGTTTAGAGAAGTGTTGACATGCCAACGTGAGTTTATTTCCTTAAATTGCTTTACTCAATTGTGTTTGTAGTTTAGTTACACTAGAATTAAGAAAAGACAAATTGATATGTATGTGAAAAATTTGTTGAAAGGACCCTAAGAATATCGAGGCCGAAATTGATTAAATGTTTGTTTTAGTATAACACTTGATTTGTTTGAAATTCTATGATCACCTTAAATTTGATAATAATGATGCTATGCTATTATAAATAAAATTGATTCATGTATACCATGAAGTGCGTCACCTCACATTGGGTTATTATCCTTGGGTGAGAAGGATGGTAGCTCAGGTCGAAAGCAACACTTGGCGGTTATGATCAAAAGCGATTACTTGGTGACATGGAATTAAATGCTTGGCAGAAGTCCAGAAGCATGGCTCAATTCAAGCAGACTTAATATGCTTGGCGGTATTGATCGAAAGCATAATTTTTAACTAAAACAACTTGTTTTGAGGTTACGTATCACCAAACCCCGAATGGAGGGCGTAAATCCATTCAACATATAGTTCTCAGAAAACTATATGCCTTGTTTGCCCATGTATATGTTGCATTCATTTGTCTGCTTAAATAACTTGTTTGAATTCCATCACACAAGAAGTTTATTTATGGAAATAGTTCTCAATAAGCCTATTAGTTTATACCCATATAGATATCTTTTGCAGTTTATCTATTTGTGGTTAAGGCCACGTGGACCTTGCAGCCAGGTATTTTCCTTTTTGGTTAAGGAATTTCTAGATGAAGTTTAGTGTTGGATAAGATATAGACTTCATAGAAATATTCTTGTAATAGATTATAGTTATTTGTGGCTGGGGAATGCCCCTAAGATTTGTAAGACTATTGTTATGAATAAATGAATATTATGAATCCTCTTTTCTTAATTTGTTATTATATCTTCTTAAGCTTCATAATTCCATGCATGGTCCTCTAAATTTGTGAGAGTACGCCTTACATTTAATATCGAAGCTTCTGGGAATGACTAAGGTTGTCATACTTAAGTTTTAATATTGAGTGTGGTGGACTGTTACGTTTAGGGTACCCCTTGGAGTACAAGCCTTAGAGGCATTCCCCTATCAAAATACAAGAGTCTATTACAAGAAATTTTTCTATGAAATCTACATCTAAGCCAATGTTAAACTTCATCTAAAATTCCTTAACCAAAAAGGGAAATACCTTACTGCAAGGTCCCGGTGGCTTCAACCATAAATAGTTAAACTGCAAGAGATATCTATAGGGGTATAAGCTAACATGTTTAGTGAGAATTATTTCCATAAGTAAATACTTGAGTAGCAAATTTCAAACAAGTTATTTAAGCATTCAAGTGAAATGCAACATACACGTGAGCAAGCAAGACATATAGTTTTTCAGGAACTATATGTTAAATGGATTTACGCCCTTTATTAAGGGTTTGGTGATAATAAGAAATCTCAAAACGAGTCGTCTTAGTTAAGTTATGCTTTTGATCATTACCGCCAAGCATATTAAGTCCATTCGTTTTGAGTCACGCTTTCAGATTACCGCCAAGCATTGTTTTAAATTCCTTGTCGCTAAGCATTACTTTCGATCATTAACGCCAAGCATTGCTTTCGACCGTGTTACTACCCTTTCACCCATGGATAATAACCCCATGTAATATGACTCACTACGTGGTATGCATGAATCAATTTATTTGAGATATCATAGCTTCATTATTGTCATTTTTAAGATGGTCATAGAATTTCAGACATATCAAATTCTATACTAAGACAAGCAATTCTTTACAATCAATTCCTGATGTGTGTATGATCACCAAGTATAAAATTTATGATCCAATTAATTCAAATCCACACAAGGCAGTGCACCTATCTTGTAGTATATAAATTAACTCGGATGTCGTCCTAAAGATCTATGGGCAATTACTAGTAATACCCTTTCACTACTATATAGCCTAAATTATCAAAAGATTGTATTAAGCCTAATGACTAATTATGCTAATAATTGACAAACCCTAATTATAGAATATGAGAGCTTTCCTTAATTTAATTCACTTCACAACAATGCCCCTAGTTTTGATCCACCCTAATGCTTAATACTTATGATAAAATTAACTGATGAAAAATCAAATCTTGAACTGCAGGGTTTCTAATTTAAACCAATTACTCTCTTCAAGTCAATTGATTCCTAATTTTACATGAGAAAATGGGAATCTCTTCCTTCACTCATGCCAATGTAAAATTGCATAAAACTCACAAACCCTAAATAAAGATTTAATCTTTATAGCAGAAATTCGAAGCCTCCCTATGTCTAGGTGAAACATGCAAATTTCGTTCATATAAGATCTATCCTATTAGTTGAAATCTCTTTCTAACTAATAAGAATCAAACAAGCAATAATCCTGGCCATAAAATTGTCACAAGACAATTAAATCACATGAATGAATTCAAGATCAAAACTTTTCATCAATTGATAATAATTCAGAACATGAGTTAGGGTTTCACAAAACCTAAGGCAAACAAATCTACTATTCCATATGATAAACAACAGAAACAATGGATCTAGAAGAGTTTAAATAAAACATAATGACAAAAACCCCTTTTTGAAACAATTGTTGTGATTCCGGATGGTTATGCCATCAATTCTCCTTGAAAAGCTCTCCAAAAGACGAACTTAGGGTTAGGAATCATATATGACTCTCTCTCCTCTTTCAAACAATGAAAGAATGTTGTATTTATACAAAATTGCACATACACGGGTACCCTACATGACTCGTGTAGCTCGGGGCGTGTACAACATAATTCCAGCGCATTTTCCTTTGTTGTCATGTATACACTACTCATCCTATACTACCTGTGTAGCTTGGGTCTTGTACATTGAAAAAGCTGATTTTTCTTCAAGTTTATCCTCCAAATCTACACTAGTAGTATAATTACTAGTGTATGACCAGTAACTTCATCTAAGCTCCATAATCCTTGTTGAGCCTGGATTTTCCCACTATCTGGTTCATTTCTCCTAACCCGATTCACATTAAACCCAACCCATTTAACATGAATCCTCGACTAGGGGTTAAAAGAAATTTTAATTTTTTTTGAAAATGATTTAGAGTCGCCACCCGATATAAATCGGGAAAAGAAAAAAGCTAAGATCAATGGGTCAGTTGATCCTAACTTAGTTACTAGTCTGCGAAAAAATTTGATTTAAAAAAAAATAAACTTTTTAAAAACCAGATATCATGGATTCGGGGGCTAACCTATTAAAACCAAATCGGTTACCACTTTTGGAATTTTAAATTTATAATATATCCTTTAGATGCTCAAAAACTCAAATGAAACAAAACAAATATTTATAAGTCACATTTTTCTATTTTTTTTTTTTAGAATATGAATATCAACAAAACATTTTATATTTAAAAAAATATTTATTCACAATATTATTAAAAAAAACAAAAACATTTTTTTTATTTTTTAATGTCGCCCCATAGGTGCCTACGTACTCGCAAATCGAGATCAGACAAAACGTAGTTCTTTTAAAAAAGAACTTAGTTTGTTGATCAATTTTATATTTTTGAACTATTCTCACTTTAAGTTCATTAAATCTTGAATTTTTATGAAAATCATTTTTGATGATCCTATGATCTAATCAACTGATTTTTTATTTTATGAAAACATATTTTTCTAAGTCCAAAAGTCATTTTTTAATAATTTTTTATTAAAAATTTTGGTTTTGGAAAATCCAATTTTGTCATTTTCATTTATTTTTATTATTATTATTATTATTATTTTTTAATAATCATCACATAAGTTCACAACATGTTCAAAATATTTTACAATACATTAAAATTATTTTCATGCATTAAATACACATTTCTAAAAGCAATTTATGTATAAATACATATTAAAAATATAAAAATATAAAAAAAATAAATTTATATGAAAAATAATTATTTTGATTTTTCTGAATTTTTCTGAAATTTTTATGAATTTTTCTGAATTTTTTACTATTTTTTGCTATTTTTTGAAATTAATTATATAATAAAAATATAATAAAATAATGCGGACTGACCTGGACCGTTGGATGGAGCGGATGCGATCTGGATCGTTTGATCTGAAGACTAATCCTAGCCGTCTGATCTCGTTGACTCAATTTGAGGCGTTAATCGCTTTGATCAAATGTGGGCCGTCTGATTTGGATGATTGAATCTGGGCTGCTGATCTGCTTGATTGAATCTGGGCCGCTGATCTGCTTGATTGAATCTGGGCCGTTGATCTGCTTGATTGAATCTGGGCCGTTGATCTGCTTGATTGAATCTGGGCCGTTGATCTGCTTGATTGAATCTGGACCGTTGATCTGGGCTGACCGTTGATCGTTGACCAGTGGGCAGGTTGGACTTTGGATTTTCGGGTCGGATCTGACCCGTCGGGCAAAGAAGACGAAGTCGCGGCACTTCGGGGAGGATTCTGGCGGTTCTGGTGGTCGACGGCGGCTGGGAGTTTGTCGGCCCGACTTCTGGTGCGACAACGGAGCTCCTGGAGGCGGTGGCGTGCGCCCAGAACGGCCGCAAGGGGCGGCTCCGATGGTGCTTCTCGGCGGTGAGGGTTTTTAAACAAAATAAAAAAATTACAGAGATTAATCCGATCAATTCTAGCAAATCTAAGCACACTAAAACATCAAAATCAAGTTTCTAATACTCCTAAAATACTCAATTTGGATCAAATCTGATCCAAGAACTTCGAATTTGAAAATTTCGAATTCTACATCCTTAATTCGAAAATTTCCAATTGATCCTGTTATGTGTGTGTTTCTTGCAATTGAATTGTGCCTTTTGATCCTAGTATCCTCTATTTATAGATTGCAAGCTCAATTTGACGTTTCGTATTGCTTCAGAAACCAATCGATTTTTGCCTCTTCATTTGCACGAATTTAATCCAATAATTCGTGTTTAATTCGTTTTAAACCGATGAATTGATGATTGATCTTTCATATTCTTCATCAGATCATCCAATGTGGGTAGATGAATCATCCAATTTCATCAATTCTTGTAAATCATCATTAATGGACAATTAAAGCTTCACAAATTGCATTTTTTTTTTCAATTTTTCTAACATGAATTTTGTGACTTTTGTGTTGCTTTTACACATGAATTGTGCACTGATCTTTCATATTCCATGTCTACTTTGCAATGGCATCATCAATTTCAACAATTAATGATGTTTTGTCAGTTAAAAATTGATGCAAAGTAAGGCGAAAAGTCACTTTGAGGAAGATGAAAAGGCAAAAAATAAGATGATAAAAAGGCAAAAATTTGCCTTTGCTAGGATTTGAACCTGGGTCCTTGAGCTTGGGCTCATGTGTCAATGTTTTGAACCGTTAGGCCGTTGGCCTGTGCCTTGTCATGTAGCTAACTCATCACTAATTAAGGTTTTTGAAAAAATGAGTTTAATTAAACAAAAATGAAAATTTTGTTTAATTAACTTTAAAAATGATTTATAATAAAACTATATACTATATTGAGCTCAAATAATTTTCTATATAATTATCTCTCATTTTATTATTTTTCTTTCTATTTTTTTTATTCTCTTTTTTTTTTTCTCTCTTTTATTCTCTTTTTTTATTTTCACTCTCTCATTTTTTATGAGCTCAATATAATACTAATTTTTATTATAAATTTAAGCCTTAATTAATTGGGCAAAACTTAGGTGTCTACAATCCTTCAATAACTTGGTTTCTTTCATGATAAATCTCTTAAAAAGCTCTATTGTTCCATAATCATCCCGAAACAAGTAATTAACCCAATAAAAGTTCTTTCCTTTAATGACTTACTCAAATAGCATATAAAATATGCTCAACAATGCACAAATAATGAGGGTCTTAAGACACTTATCAATTCCCGCCTCGATCTTCTTAGTGTTCTTTCATACAACTTTACATACATAGCATTTTGTCTTTCCTTAATTCTAATGCATCTATACTACAAGTACAATCAAGTACATAAGTTAAGGAAATAAACTCATGTTACCATGGCGATACTTCTTCTAAATGGAAGAGTCGATTGGACAATCCACTAGTTAAAATAGTCCTTGGGATATGGATACTCTTACTCGGGATCACCTAGTCAAGAAAAATACCTATAATGAGGATTTCTTAATAACTCTCATGAAGTTTGACAAAACTATATCACGAGAATGTTCAAATTCGTATAGAAGACAATTCTAACTTAAAATAGTCATAACTTGGTTATTTTAACTCGGAATTGCACATATAATATACTGTTTTCTACCTATTTGAAAAGATCTATTAATTTCTAAAACTATTTTCATCAAACCAGGTCATTTGAGCTCTAGAACAGTAGCGATCAGATTCACCACAAATTTCCCATCCAAAAGCAATAGATTCAATCATTAAATGATCTAAAAATTGCTTTGATAAATACTTAGTTATCTACACAGTTGAGAAATTCCTTTTTATAGGTTTATAGCTCATATTTCACATATGCTCAAGTATTTATTGTCCAACCAAAATTCTTTAGTAAAAACAATGTTAGTTAAAAGTTTGAAAAAAAAATCACAATTTACAAGAAATCCTTTTTGTAAATTCTTTAAAAATAAATATTTTGATTCTTTTTTTTCAAAGAGTATTTTATGTTTATCTTACTATTTTCCTTGGTGACTTTTCTATAAAAATACATTTCTCTATTTTTCCTTTTTAAAACCTTTAACATTAGTGTCACTTATCTTATTAACTTCCTACGTATTTTGATCTTTTTAAATTATGGTTTGAAAAATTACATTTCCTTTTTATATTATGTTTTTAAGGGAAATATTTTCATAACAAGGAATCATCTTACTTTTTTTTTTTTTTTTTTTTAAGAAAACAATTCTATCTCTACTAAAGTTATGTTTTTAGAAAAACCTTTCAAAATAATAGTGTTTCCAAAATTATAACAAGTTCTTCCTAAAGCTTTGAGAAAAATGGATTCCTTTTATTAATTTAGAAACTCGAGATTTCTTTTAGAGCTCTCCTTTGGTGATAAAAATCTCTTTTGTAAAAAGTATAGTTTAAACTCGGTGGTTTAGACAACAACCTTTATTTTGCATGAATATGCGAATAATAACAAGCAAAAATTATAACAACAAAATAACAATAAAAAATAATATAAGTTAAGTATTGACAGTCCTAGCTTTGAATCAAGGCTCTCGGACTAAGAAAAGGACTAGCCCCGAAAAGAAAAAGAAAATTATTTTGACTTGATGAGCACAAGTCCAAGACTAGAAAAACTAGTCTTAAAATAAAATGAAAGTAAATCAATTGCATTGCATGAAAATAAATAAACAACAAGTGAGCTTATATGCTCTAAAGAATATATATATATATATATAGATACATAAATATATTTAACTAGATATAGTTAAGAAGTTATCATAATAACAACAATAATATAATAACAACAATAAAGATAGAAATGGATATTCATGAACAAGAACAATACATGAACATAGTGTAGCTTCCATAACAATAAGTTTAGAAAACGCACACCATGGTTATGTAAAGTTACATGACAATAGTAAGTTTATTACCTAAAAGATATTTGATGGTGGAGAAAAGTGATGGTGTTTGAGAGAATTTTATATGTAGAAAGGAATTTGAGAGAGTATTTGGAGAGAGTTTTGAGAGGAGAATTTTGGAGAGTTTTGGTAGTGAATTTGTGGGTAGATGAAGTGTGAAGGAAGTGAAAGAGGAAGGGGGTGTTTATAGGAAAATAGGGAGTGAATTTTGAGTGACTTAAATAAAGAAAAGTTGAAAAAAAAAAATGAAAGAGGGAGAAGAGGGGGGGTGCAGGCCATAGGTATAGAGAGAGGGAGAGATTTATTTTTTGTAATTTTGTATATTAAAAGTAATAATATGTAAGGTAGATATGATATAAAGTTATGGGAAAGGTAAAAAGTAAGGATAATAGGTATGTAGAGTGTAAGAGTAGGTAATAGAAAAAGTAGAGATAGATGAATAGTGTAGAATAGTATAATGTAAAGTAGAAGTGATTAATAAAGTACCGATAGTAAGAAAATAGGTGTATAAATGCGATATCTGATATTTTTAGTTACCACAAAATTATAAAACTGATACTTTTAAAAACCTTATATTTTTGCTAATCTAACAGTGTGTCTGGAATATTTTTACTCTTATGAGCCCCCGAATATGTTTTTCGAAAACTGTATCCAATTTGACTCAAAACAAATTGCAGTTTGACTAATCTGATATTTTTAAGCTCTCTTATGTTATTACGAACTACTCTACACACCAATCTTTTACTTACTCACTTAGGGTTATAAACACGGGATTGCCGGACTTAAACTGTTATGTCTAATGAGGATTTGGTTGACTTTAAGGTTTCTGATTGACCTTCTAAATAGGGTTTAATCTTAACCGATCATAAAACTTTGGGGGTTTATACTCTTGAATCTTATAAGTATAGCGAGGATTTAAAAGAGATAAGTTTTCCTAAGTGAACTAGAGGAGGAGCTGAGGATCCATTTTGTAAAGTTTGACATTAAAAACTTTAGGGAGCTTGTGGAAAGGGCTTGGATAATTGAAAGAGCTAAAAAGAGGAAGACAAAAGCCCCAACAAAGAAAGTGTTTGTTTTCGAAAGGAAGTCTTATGAAGGATCGAGTTTTGGATTCAAGAATAAGAAGTTTAAGACCTTTGGAAGTTTCAAAGGAAGCAGAAGCAATCAAAAGGAGGTGACTAAGGTAGATGTAACATGCTAGAAATGCTAATATTATCCAAAGTCTTGCCAGTAGTTACAAAATAAGTGTTAGTTTTGCGGAAGCTCGGATCATAAAATTTTGGAGTGTCACAAGAAGAACACCAGTATTTGTTTTGTGTGTAAGCAGCCACGACACTTTACGAATGAATTCCCAAAGAGGAATAATGCTCTAGCAAGATTGTCCAACCCTTCAGGAGAATCCACGTTCATCAAAGCTAGCAACGGCAATGGCAATAGGATCCGCTCTGACACACCGATGCACGAAATGAGAATTTACAACCTAGAAAGTTAATGGATGTGCGAGGAAGCTGATGATGAGAAGGAAGGATGTGAGTTTGTTGTCATGGAGGAAGACAAAAGCTATGACAATGGGTTAGTTGCAAGTTAGCCTTAACCCTAAGATGTTGTTTTGTTTGTTTATAGCATCTTTATATATATGATTGAGTCAATAGTAATAGAATCTCAATATCTCTATAGCCTAAAACTCTAAAATAGTTAGATAAGTGTACTATGGTATATCTGATCTGGTTAGTAATTAGTATGTGTTGAACGCAGGAAACATATGGGTAGCTAGTGAGATTACTTTATGCTCTATTTGATACCGAAGCTACCCATTCGTTTGTCACCACCAGCCTTGCTAAGAAGATTGGTTTAGCTATAGTCACCACTACTACCAACTTCAGGATAAAAACACCCACAGGTAGCATCGTAACCACCTGAGAGATATTAAAGGAATGTCCCTTAGAGATCCAAGAACACCATACATCGACTGATTTGATTGTGTTAGAAATGAGTAAATATGAAGTGATCCTAGGCATGAGTTAGTTGACATGCGCTAAAGCCACAGTAGATTGTCGAGAGAAAAATGTGAACTTTAAGGATATGGATGGGAAAAATGTAAAGTTCAATGCAGAATCCGCCATTGTAAGGAAGTAAGGATTAAGTTCACTCGAGTTAGTGATAGATGAGGGAACCATGGAAGAAATCGACCAACATGTCAATGCCATAGAAGAAGAGAGTGAAGGACCAAAAGTGGAGTATATACCTATAGTCAATGAGTTTTCTGATCTTTTTTCAAGTGATTTGCCTAGATTACCGCAAAGAGGGAGATTGACGTTGAGATTAGCTTGATGCCAAATATCGAGTCAATTTTGAAAGCTCAATACCGCATGCCATCGATAGAATTGAAGGAACTCAAGCAGCAACTACAAGAACTTTTGGATCAAGGATTTATTCGTCTGAGGGTATCACCATGGACAACACCGGTTTTGTTCGTTAAGAAAAAAGATAGGTTAATGAGGTTATGGATCGACTACCGGGAGCTGAATAAGGTTACAATTAAGAATAAGTACCCATTACCATGAATCGATGACCTCTTTAACCAGTTGCAAGGAGTAAGTATGTTTTCCTACATTGACTTGAGATCCAGATACCATCAATTAAGAGTAAAGCTGGAGGACATATCGAAGACTGCTTTTTGGACTAGTTATAGACACAATGAGTTCTTAGTGATGTCTTTTAGTTTAACTAATGCACCTACTACTTTCATGGATCTAATGAATCGAGTCTATAAGCCTTTTTAGATAAGAGCATTATTGTCTATATCGATGACATTTTGGTCTACTTGACTACATGGGAGCAACATTGAGAATACCTTCGTATGACACTTCAAACGTTGAAGGAACATAAGTTGTATACTAGTTATCACGCCCCAAGGGATACCCTAAACGTGGTAGTCCGCCATACACAACTAAAGCCTAGGGATGACTATCTCAGTCACACAAAGGCTTCCATATCATGTACAAGGCGTACATCACAACAAGGGAACGCATCGTAGTAACACAATTTATATTGATAATAAATAAGTAACAAGGTAAAGAGAATACTTATCATAAAACATAAACATATTAAATTACAATTCTTAGGGGCATATCCCTCTATTGTCTTCAAATAAATATATATCTTAGAATCAACAAAACACTAACATAGAATTCATTACATATAAAGATCCTTACAAAATTACTTCATCTTATGTTTCCATTTCCTTCATAGAAGCTTAACATCCTTCCATGACTTCCTTCATGTCATGATCCTCAATTTAAGCCACGGGTGTACCTATTTCAACAAAATATATAGGAGTATAAGCTACAACTAGCTTAATGAGATATTCCTTTTCATTCGCACCATGATTTCAAGCAATTTCATTTAAATTTTCACACATATGCTATGCGTACACTTCAACAATCACGTGATTACACAAATATATATAGTTATTCGGAAACTATATATAGAACGGATTTACCCCTCCGTATCGAAGGTTAGGAAATCGGTGCTGAAGATCCTCGATCTTCTATTGCTAGTCCCCAAGTCCCCATCCTAAGCGTTCGGTTGGCTCAGCTCCGAACCTATAGTCGCATTCCCTGCGCGATTTGAATTCTCTAGGAAGGAATATGGCTCGTGTCACAGCACGATAACAACCAATCCAACTCTACGCGTAGGAGTAGTAGCCTTCCGAAAGAAATGTGACTTGATGGATGCTATGCGTGAGCGTTTTATTTTTTTCTTAAGCCAAACTTTATTAAGGTTTATTAGGGGGCGATCAATCAATTTAGCAAATAATAAGCAGACATACAAGTAAGTAAACAAAATTACTTAAACAGACAGTTTGAAGTTGCAATATTCTTAATTCTCATTTCACTCATAAACATAGAATCACATATATACACATAACCGTGAATTCCCCAAATATATATCCATTTTTATCTTTTCTTACTATACTAATGCTACTACTTTACAAGTACAAGCAAGGTAACGAAATTAAGAGGAATAACTCACTCGTTCATTTCGTGATCTTCTTAGTCGTAGTAATCCTCAGGAAGGGTAATCTCGTATCCTTCATCACCTAGACAAAAGAAATATCCGGGATGAGTATTTCGTAGAAGTTCTACTTAAACTTTCTAGTTCTATTTCACTACGTTCGTCAAATTCGTATAGAATGAAATTTTAATTTAAAATGGCCATAACTTGCTCATTTTAACTCGGAATTTCGCATATAATATACTGTTTTCTACCTATTCGAAAAGATCTATCCGTTTCCAAGGTTATCTTTGTCATATAAGGTCAATTGGAATCCAAAAATGTTGGGTACAGATTTAAAAAGAATATTCCTAGATTTTTGCAAAACCATTCTCTAACTCAACTTCATTTAAAAATCTTTTAGTAAAAAATTTAGATATATATATATATATATACACATAATTGATAAATCCTTTGCGTATATGCAAAAATTCTAATGGTAGTGTCTCAAAAATTTATTTCATAAAACAATTCTTTTTAAAATGTTAAAACTTATCTTGATAAATTTCTTTTCAAGTATTTAGAAAAAACTTTATATTTTCATAGGTTATTCTAAATGAATATATTCTTATTTTATTTTCTTCATTGTTTTTCCAAAAACAAGTAAATTTTCCTTTAACGTTAGTCTTTCATAAAAGATTAAATTTATCAAAAGTGTATTAAGTTGTTGAAAACCTATTTATAAATCTGTATTTAGACCGGTTTTAGAAAATTAGTCTTTTCTTCATATATTTCTTGTTTGAAATACAAGTTCTTGTTTTTCAAAATTTGATATTTCATTTCCTCTATTTTATTTGGAAAGAATCCTTTTTATTGATAAAAAAATCCTTTGTTTTTGATCTTATCATACTTTGTATTCTTTGGAAATAAGTTCCTTCTTTAGAAACTTGAAAATCATTATTTTTCTAAGTGGGTTTATAACTTTATGCGTTGATTTTATCTTAACTTTGAAAACTAGTTTGTTCCTTGGTTTTGTCATGGAGTTGAAAAGAGTTTAATCTTTAAGCTATTGTGAGAACTTTGAAAACTAACAAATTAGTTTACTAAAACTTAGGTTACCATAATATACAAAGAAAGTATTTATTTCTTATGTTTCTTTGGCAAGCTATCTTTGTTATTTAAGAAAACATTGAGAAAACTCTATTTCTATGTTATTGATAATAACTCCATTATTTTTGTGATAAGTCACATAATAGAAAATTTAGTTTTAAGTTCCTTTAATAAAGTAAAATTCTACTTTTAAATTAGTTGAGACAATATCATTATGTAGATGCAAGTATTATGAGCATATAAAATAATAAGAACATGAGAAAATACTAAAAACAAATAATAAAAACATCAAGTATTGAGAACCTTAGCTTCATCAAGGTATCCCAATCAAGTATTTGGAGCCTTAGCTTCATCAAGGCATCCCGAGACTAAGAATAGACTAGTCCCAAAAGAATAAATAAAATAAATAAAATGTTGTTTTGACTTGATATGAACAAATCTAAGACTAGAAAGACTAGTCTTAAAGAAATAGCATGAAATAAATAAATAGCAAAGCATCAAATAAATAGCAAGTGAGCTTATATGCTTTAAAGATTATATATAAATACATACACATATTTAGTGAGATATGAATAATAAGAATCAACATAACAACATAATAAAATAGGAAGTTCATGTGCAAGAACAAAACATGAACATGTTGTTGCTTTTACTACTCATATGAGTTTCAAAACAACACCATAGTCATGTTAAGTTACATGATATGGGTAAATAAATGGTTGGAAGAAGTTTACCTAAAGTGTTTATGTGGTATGAAGATGGTGGATAAAAGGGGTATTATGTGAGTAGTAATATATGGTAGAAAGTTTGTGTATAAGGAATAATTTTTGTGAAGAATTGGTTTAAGAGTGTTTTGGTAAAGAGAAATCTTGAATAGAGGATTTTTGGAGAGATTTTGGGAGAGTTTTGGTAGTGAAATGAATTGTGTGAAAGAATGAAGGAGGAATGAGGTATTTATAGAATTTTTGAGTGAAAATTTGATGTAATTAAATAAATTGAAAAAGAAAATAATTGAAGGGGGAAGAGAGAGAGAGGTGGACTACATCAAGAGAGAGAGCGAGAGAAATTTGTTTAAAAATTAATTTCAGAAGAAAAGTGTAAGAGAAGTTTAGTAATATGTGGTGTAAAATTTTTATGGGAAAAGAAAATTGTAAGAGATAGATATGTAGATGTAAGAATAGGTAGTAAGAAAAAGTAGAGATAGAGGAATAGTAATGAATAGTAGAAAAGTACTATGAATAGTAAACTAGAAAATTAAAATACCGATAATAATAAAAATACGCGTATAAATGCGATATCTGTAATTTTTAGCTACCGAAAAATTCCAAAACTGATATCTTTGAAATCCTTATATTTTTACGAGTCTATTGGTATTTACGAAATATTTTTTCCATCCGGAGTACCAGGGCACGGTTTTGAAAACTGATCCCGTTCGGATCCGAAGGACACTAGAAATTTGCAAATCTGATATTTTTAAGCTTCCCTATATTATTACGAACAATTATCAATAATTATTTTCATTTAATTATTTAAAGTTTAAGAGCGCGAGATTGCCGAATCTTAAACACTAGGGTTTGTTTGTATGCTTTGTTGACTTTTAAGGTTCCAGTTTGACTTTCGATTTTGTTGAGTTATTCGTAAGATATAATTTTGGAGTTTTTTACGTATTATATTTTTAGTTTGATATTTATGGTTTATCTCATTTTATTTGTGATTATTTAATAGTTTTCAATTCTCGGGATCGTTTAACCGAGTCTAGGGTTATGAGTTGACTCTGTTTGACTTTTGGTGAAAATTGAAATTTCTGATTCTAAAATTCACCAAAGGATTTAAGATCTTAGCATTTCGTTTTCGAGCATTATTTGGATATATTGTCTTGATTTGCATGTTAGGAATTGGATAGGTGATTTGATTAATGTACGGATGTTGATTTAACCGATAGTTAGATTTTCTATTTTGTTTTTTAGGGTTCTCTTTTTCTCATATTAAGAAATCTCGTTTTTTATCTTATTTAGAATTAAGTTTCAACGTGGTTCGATTTTTAAGGTTTCGATTTCGGTGTTTGACTCTTAGGATTGTTTTCTAAGAATTATGAAATTTTTAGGGGTTTACATAAGTTGTCAAAGTGTGGCTTTTGGTTGAATAAGATATCCTTTTTAGGACACGTTATTTCAGGAGAAGGCATATTGGTTAACCCTGAAAAGACTAAAGTTATGATGGAGTGGAAGCTACAGAAGTAAGAAGCTTTCTTGGTCTAGCTGGCTATTATTAAAAGTTCATAAACAAATTTCTCGACCATAGCTAAGCCCTTGACATAACTTACTTAAAAGAATGAGAAGTTCATTTGGACCAATAACAGAGAAAAGAGTTTTCAAGAGCTTAAGAAAAAACTTGTATCTGCACCAATGCTCGTTTTGCCAAACCCTGAGAAGCCATATACAGTACATAGCGATGCATCGAGAAATGGTCTCAGATGTGTGCTAATGCAAGATGGAAAAGTGATTGCTTATGCTTCACAACAGCTAAGACCGCATGAGCAAAACTATCTGACGCATGATTTAAAGCTAGCTACTATTGTTTTCGCACTCAAGCTATAGAGACATCACTTGTACAAGCAAAGATGTGAAATATATACCGACCACAAGAGCCGTATGTACCTATTCACTCAGAAGAAGATAAGTATGCAAGAACGAAGGTGGTTGGAGCTCATAAAAAACTATGACCTTAGAATCAATTATTGTCCGGGTAAAGTCAATGCCATCACTGATGCCTTAAGCCGTAAGAATCATGAAGAAGTTGCCGCTCCATTAACCGACCAAAAAGAGTTGATAAGAGAATTCGAAAAGTTGAGAATCGAAGTTTGTGGGACAAGATGTGGAGATAGAAATATCTAACTTGGTGATGGAACCAACTTTTGTGGAAAAAATTAAAGGAACTCAATGTTATGATGAAGTGATACAAAAGATCAAACAGGAAGTGCAAGCAGAGAAGTCTACTGACTTCTCCATAGATGATGATGATGTAGTAAGAATGAAAGGGAGATTATGTGTGTCAGATTATAAGGAAATGAGAAAGGAAACTATGAGTGAAGCTCATAACTTGGGATATACAATACACCCAGGAGGGATTAAGATGTATCAGGATCTTAAGAGCCACTTTTGGTGGAGTGGGATGAAACAGGATGTATCTAACTATGTGATGAAGTGCTGATACGTCAACAGGTAAAGGTGGAACATCAAAGACCGGGAGGATTATGGAAACCTCTACCTATACATGAGTGGAAGTGGGACAAATCTCGATAGATTTTGTGTGTAGGTTACCAAGAACGTCGGCAGGTTGTGATGCCATATGGGTTATTGTAGATCATCTAAACAAATTAGCTCACTTCTTACCGATCAACATGATGTTCTCAACGGGCAAACTGGCTAAGCTTTATATAAAGGAGATAGCACGGTTACATGGAGTACCCATCGAATTGTATCAGGTTAAGACCCTAGATTTGTATCTAAGTTTTGGACAAGTTTACAAAAGTGTATGGGGGCAAAGCTACACTGAATTCCATGCTTGTGTCATGGAATTCAAAGGAAGCTGGGATGATCATTTGCCTATAATAGAGTTCACCTATAGCAACAGCTATCGCTCTACCATACAATTGTCGTCATATGAAGCTTTATACGGATGATGTTATAGGTCACCTTTGTTGTGGGACGATGTGGAAAAGCTCATTTCTGGGCTAGATTTGATACAAGATGCAGTAGACAAAATAAGAATAATCCAACAAAGAATGAAAGAGGCCCAAGATACACAAAACAAGCTAGGTAGATCGGAAAAGGCGAGTTCTTGAATTCCAAAAAGGTGACCATGTGTATTTGAAGGTAAATCCAATCAAGAGTATACATCGGGTACGCTCTCAAGGAAAGTTGAGTCTACGATATATCAGATCTTTCGAAGTGCTTGAACAAGTTGGAGATTTAGCTTATCTCCTAGCCTTGCCACCAAATATGTCAGGAGTACATAACGTATTTCATGTATCAGTCCTACACAAGCATGTAACCAACCCAGACTGAGTAGTATAGTTGGAGCTAGTATTGTTAAAGGAAAACCTCAGTTATGAGGAACACCCAGTGTAAATTTTGTATCGAAAATTATAGAAGCTATGGAATAAGAAGATCAAATGCATCAAAATCCTTTGGAGAAATCACATTCATGAGGAGGCAACCTAGGAGGCCAAGGATGAGATACGACACAAATGCCCAAATCTATTCGGAGGATCAAGTATAATAGTCAAGTTTTGAGAGCAAAACTTTCTTTAAGGGGTGTAGGTTATAAACCCCTAGATTTTAAGATAATTATGTGTAAACCCTAAAAACCGAAATCCCTAAAGTCAATATAGTTCTATGTTAAGTTTAGTGAATCTAGATCCAGTAATCATGTGCTCTAAACCCTTGAATAATAAAATTAAGATAATTGTAGGTTATCGTCCGTAATAATATAATGAAGCTTAAAAAGATTAGATTCGCAAAAATTTAATTCATTTCGAACCCGGACAGGATCAATTTTCAAAATCAAGTTTCGGATACACGAAACAGCAAAAATATTCCGATAACATCATTAAACTCGCAATAATATGAGGATTCTAAAAATAACAGTTTTAGAATTTTTTTTTTTTGTTTTTTGTATCTAAAAATATCAAATAGAGCTTATTTACATGTGTTTTCTTTACTACCGATATTAATATATTATGTCTACTATTCAAGTTACTATTCTACACTATTCATTATTATTTCTCTATCTCTACATTTTCTTACTACCTATTTTTACATTCTATCATACCCATTTTTTACAATTTTCATTTCCTATAAAACTTCATTCACATCATATCTTACATATTATTGCTTTTCATTACAAAAATACAAATTTAATCAATTTCTTCCCCTTTCCTTCACCATGGCCATTGCAAATCCTTCTCTCTCTCCCTTAATTATTTTCTTTTTCAATCTATTTTATTACATCTAATTTCACTCCAAAAAATCTATAAATACCTCCCTCCCTCCCTCCTTCATTCTTCACACACAATTCTTTACCATATCAAAACTCTCTCAAATTCTCTCCATAAAATCCCTCTCCAAAATTTCGTCCTAACTCTTTCTTCTTTCCATACCATTATTATCTCCATACAACATTAACCCCTCTTTCTTCTATCATCCATTTATTTACCTTAGGTAAAAATTTCTAAAACATTCTTCATGTTCATATAACATAACATGACCATAGTGTATGTTTCCTAAACCCATTGGTATTATGGAAGCAACGATATGTTAATGTCTTATTTTACAATGATCAAGTATTATTCTTGTTGTTGTATATTTATGTATTATTATTGCTCCTAATCTAACTTTTATATATTACTAAGTATATTTATGTATATATATTTTAAGAGCATATAAGCTCACTAACATAACTTTTATTTATGTTCTTGCAATTTACTTATTTATTTCATGCAATCTATTTATTTCATGGGTTATATTAAAATTAGTCTTTCTAGTCTTAGACTTATCATTATCAAGTCAAAACAATTTTCTTTTCTTTCCTTTTCTTTTCTTTTCTAGGATTAGTCTATCTCTAGTCTGGAAGACTTGATACAAGCTAAAACTTCCAATACTTGACTTTATGTATATGTTCATATGCTTATTTAATTTCTTATATCTCTTACATTCCATATAAGTTATCTTTCTTCATATAATACAATTATATGTTCATGCATAATCATAATGTTGTTGTCTAAACAAAAGAAGCTCTTTTCTTTCATTTAAATTTAATACTAAATTCATTACAAAAATAATTTTGGCACTTAGGAAAAGTTTCCATTTAAAACTTAGGATTATAATTCAACCATATCCTTTTCAAAAATTTAAATAAGTTCATAATAGACTTTGAGTGTTAATGTTATGTAATGCTTTTTCCAAAACATAGTTATAAAGTTCTTTTACTCTCATTTTCAAAATAAAATAAATTTATTATTAAATCTTAAAGTTGATAATTCTTTGTTATACAAGTTTTTCTTAAAAAATTATTTAAAAGAACTCATACTAATGCTCTAATAAATACTAAGAACTAGACAAATTTCTAATTCAAGTTAAAATCAACTCACTAGTTAAGAAAACACTTAGAAGAGTAATATCATTAAACAACCTAAAGTAACAAATATTCAAAAATATAAAAGCTTATTTTTTATAAAGTCTATGAAGTAGGAATGGTAGTTAAGATATAGAAAGTACTCATATGAAATAAACTAAAAATCTTAGTTTTCATTTGAACAACTTACAAAGGAAACTTGTAGATTCCAATCTTTAAATTTCTAAAGGAGATTGTTTAGATAACAACACTTGAACCATGCATGTAATGTGATTTTATATGTGTACAAAAAGAAATTTTCAACTATATAAATATTTATATGCTTGCCATGGAATTTTTTGTTGATAAAAAGTTTGGAAAATTATGTTTTAAGGGCTGGAATTTCGTGTCAGTTCTGTACCGAACCTTTTTATAATCCAAATGACCTTTCATGATAAAAATAACCTTACAAATAGATAGATATTTTCGATTAGGTAGAAAACGAATAATATGCAAAATTCTGAATTAAAATGAGCAAGTTATGGCTATTTTAAGTTGTAATTTATTGAGATCCGAATTTTAACGAACATAGTATAATAGAATTATAAAATTTAAGTAAAGTGTTGGTCCCGAAAAGATAACCAAGGGGGTGAATTGGTTATAAAAATTCCTTTAAGAATTTGAAACAACAAAAAATCACGCCTCTTCATTATATTATAAAATGGCTTTTGATCTTTCTTAAAAGATGAAATTAAAGAGTTAAAACTTTGAATCAACACAGCGGATCAAAACAAAATATTCAAGCTCACGAAAAATTGATTTTAGGCTTAAATGGTTTCTTCTTGAAACCTTCTGAGGTACCCTCTGACTCAAGAACAATAACTATACTACTCTCTGCTTCACCTTCTGACTCAAGAACTCATGCAACAAACAAAATTTATATTGCACGAAAATAAAAAGAGTTAAGAGAGAGAGAGAAACAAATCGAATTATAGAGGTTCCACCTTAAGCGTCAATCCTCTCTTCCAGCTCTAAGCCAGGGTCACTGGTAATCCACACCGGTTTTGTTCCACTAATCCAATCAATGAAAATTGTTACAAGAAGTTCACAATTCACTCAGCTTGATTCTCCTAAACAATCAATCTACTGAGCCTACTTGTAACTCTTAAACATTCAAGTAATGAATTAACCAAAATCTGAGGAAAAATAATAAAGATCCTCGACAATATTGCAACAAAAAGATGAACAGTAACAAATACACAATTTCGCTCTTTTTTGTTCTTTTTCTTTCTTAAGGTGTTATTCTCTATGTATCTCTATGTGTCTTCTATCTTGAAGCTCCTGGATTTTATTTGTTTCCTTCAACGGTTGAATTTGAATTTTCCAGATAAGCTTCAATTTCTGAATTTTCGAAAAAGACGATACGATAAGCTCTGTTCCTTGTTTTTCGTTTGACAAAGTCCCTTCAAGTTTATCTTCATGATCTGTCTTGTTTTTGAAATTAGAACATCTGATAAGCTTCCATAAGGTTGGGATAACTTCAAATTTCTATAATCTTGCATAAAATTCTCAAACTAAAAATTCGAATAATTTTTCCGTTGTTTACTAGTACTGTTCATGCTTCATCTTCTTCAGGACCGTTAAGTATCAGGTTCTTCAATCTGATCTTGGACAAATTCTATAATTTCTTGCATATGTCTTGTGATTCCTTCCTTTTTATTTTTACAAACAAAATAAATCAGAGTATGCGATCCTTAGATTTAGTAACTCTTAGACTTTCATAAATAAAAATTAAATTTGTAAATTGAAAAACCCTTTGGATGATTAACCAACTTTTGTGGAACAGATTGAATATATTTCCTAAATATATCCAATCATTGGAGCTAGGTTTTCAATCAATTGTTTTATATGTTTTTCTTTCATAGACAGATGAATGTATTCACCTTCTGCCATACCTTCTGATATACTTTCTGATATTCCTTCTGCCTTCATATGTGAATTTGTATATGAACAAGATTCCCTCTACCGAACCTTCTGAGTATGTAATCATGAAATTCTAATCTTCTTGTTAATTTTTCTGATAAATACAACTTAAGATAATTGTTATTTCATTAATTTTTGTTATCATCAAAATCTATAATTGAGAAAAACCAACATAAAGCTTTGATGCAATACTCATTTTGGGCATTTCTTTTGTCTAGGTGACGAGGACCAAGATCTTCTCTTTCCCAAGGATTACTTTCAACTGATAGAGATCGCCATGGCCAAGTGAGTTTTCTTTTACATTTTATATATTCGTGCATGTGCTTGTAAAGTAGAGCACTATATCTTAAGAAAAGATAAAAATTGATATTGCATGGGGGTTATCATGGGAATTATGTATGTGATTCGTTATATGTGATCAATAAATGATAAACATATTGGAAATTTCTTATAACTAAATTGATCATACATATCACTTAGAATGTCATAATCGCATTTTGCTATTACTCTTCAACGTTGGACTGGAAAGGTAAGCTATCTTACACATCTCGAGGAATTAGGGCGTTCGGGGAATACAGCCTCATCGTGTAGCCAAGCTAGATCAATCATTTTGGGTAAGGAAATCCCGAGGACCAGTAGTACGATTGTTTAGAACCCCAAGACGTGCGTTCAAAGGTTGTTGAACCCATTGGTCATTGGACCTACTCAAAGCATTTGCTAACATCAAATGGAAGGCATAAATCCATTCTACATACGAATTCAGATAGTCGTATGCATTTGTTTGATCATATGGTTGTTGCATTTCATATGCTTGCTAATGGACTTATTTGATTGTTTTGTTATGGGTTCTTTACATAAGGAATATCTTACTATGCTCGTAATGCTTACTACCCCAATAGATTTTTGATGTGGTAGGATCATTTTTTTTGTACCCAAGACCACCTTATCCATCTAAGTGGGACTTATGCTTTTGGAAAGCTTTTGAGGGGACTTTATTCGAAGACTTTAGAGTAGATTTCCTTTAAAAACTTTTGGTTATAGTTATCTATTTTAAGTAATACTATGATATTTTGAAGAATTATTGGGGGAATGCCCCTATGATATTATAAGACTAGTGACCGTTAAGTTATGAATATAAATGTTTAAGTATTTTTCTTGATTGCCAATTGTTTTTACTATCTTGACTGACATATCGCACTAACGTCTCCTATTATTGTGAAAGTATGTCTTGGATATGGCATTGAAAAGGAACGTCATTCCTAAGCTCTATTTATCGTATGCGATGGACTATCATATTTAGGATACTCTTTGGGGTGTGACATATTTAACCTTAAATCTTAATTTTCTTATGGAGTATTAAAAATCACCTTGGTGTTTCCTTAATTAAAATAGGTCTTGAAGGATTTAGAGGATCCCAAAGGGATTCTACAAGGATTTTCATAGGTGCTTAATATTAAACCGGGGGTACAAGTTGGACTTTCAAAAGATGATGGGATAATATAAAAAATGGTACATGAACTTTCGCAAAAAGTTCAATTAGATACTTAAGTTTTAATTTTGAACGATTTGGAACCTAATGCAAGTTTTTGCATACATTTTTCCTACCTGAAGTTTGGTTTTGAGTAATTTGGTACTTTAAGCAAGTTTTTGCATATGTTTTTCCTACCCAAAGCAAGTTCAATCAAGTAGGAAAAATGTATATGAAAATATGCTTTAGGTACCAAATTGTTTAAAATCAAACTAGGTACCTAATTGAACTTTTTGTGAAAGTTCAGGCACCATTTTTAACGTTAACCCCATAAATGATACATTTAAGTCACACTTAAATTTGAGGTATTAATATTTCGAGTAGTTAAAAAAAGGTGTCAACATTTGGAAATATAGGTTAATTAAAGGATCTATAATGGCCAATTAGTAACACTATTTAGCATCATTAGGAAAACACCGTTAAGTGCCATGTTAATGATGCCATGGACAATTTAAAATTATAAAAACAAAAACACTTAGAACTCCATCTTTTTCCTCATGGATACTGTTCTCTCTAGGATAACACGTTCTCTCGAATTTTTATCTCTCTCAAATTGAGCTCAAGACCATAGCTTCATCGTACCACTTACTCATGAATGTTTTAAACCCCCCCTCTTTGGGAGCATAAACCACTCACTAACCCCTCTTCCTTAACTCAAGTCTATTGAAACCTTCCTCCTTCACACTAGATACATACTCTAAACATCGAATAAGTTAACTAGGCACCAAACATTCATAAACCCAACTCACATCATCTTTCTAAATCCAACACAGATGAAAATTTCCCTTCTTTGATTCAATGCTAATAACTTTTTCTCAAATAAAAAAAAATTAGCAAGCCTGAAACCACCACCACATCAACTTAGGACTCTCAATGAACACATCACTTAAATCATTCTACCCCTTCACCTTACTCTACCAAATCGTGAGACCCAATCCTAGCAAGCTCAACTACCTTTCTTCTCCATATAGCACATTCATCAACTGCCACACTTGTACCTAGAACACACCAAGCCAAATCGATAGCTTAAGGTTGACTTGTCACCTCTCACCATTTCCAAACCAAGAATTGATTCAACATCAAACCTTATGAGATATCTACGAAGACTTCCATACTGCACCAAGACTTCATTATTAGAAACAAACCCATATCAACTCAATCACATCTCTACAATGCTTTCCAAGCTCTAACTAACCATTTCTAAATTATATGTTCTGTTTTTCTATTCATTTTTGTATTTTTGATGCATGGCTTGAAGGTGAAAATGGTGAAAGTGGCTAGTCAAAGTTCGAAAAGCACTAATAAATCTTTGTTTTCCTTTTTTTTTTCTTTTCTTTTTATTCTAGATTTCCAATTATTATTGTATTTAACCTTTCTACATCATTCCCAATGTGACACTTAGCAATGCTTTTCTAATGGTGTTAAATAGCATTATTAACTAACCATTACAGATTCCTAAAATGACCCACTTCCTCAAATATTGATACCTTTTTTAAACCACTTGAAACGTTAACATTTTAAATGAACTTAGCCCTAAATTTTATGAATTCCCATGTTTTACCCAATATATGTATGTCTTTATGCATGTGTTATTTGTGTTTTTGTAGGACCATATTGCACAATAGCTGGCATCTAGATACTAGATGATGGCGACTGAATGCTAGGCAATGGCAATCAAATGCTAGTCTAATTAGAAGGACTAATCATGTAACTATACATTGCATCTGAATGCTGGAGCTGACACACATGATTATAATGCTTTTGAACATGTGCTTCTTGGTTAGGGCTCAGACACTAGGGAATGTCGTTTAGTCGATAGAAATATTTTGTGGAGGTAAGTTGTGGACAACATGGATATCAAGGGAAGATGATATGAGTTTTATATATGGGGTTTGGATGATAATGGATGATGTTCAGATGATAAGAGATAGAAAACTAGTTGTCGAGATATTTAATGCAAGGGTATCCTTAGGAGAAATTAGGTAATGATTATTAAAATTGAAGGTCCTATAAATTAGGGTTAGATGATGGATTTTGTAAAGTTATGTGAGCTTAAAAAGTTGATGAAACTAAGTAACACATAAGTAGTGGCAAGTTATTACTAATTTTGATTCTTTTCAAAACTTTATGCCTAAAACATGCAAAGCAACAATGATAAAAGTGCAATAAATAAAAAATGTGGGTTATAAAAGATTGTACCAGGATTTAACATAGAGTTTGGATAATCCCTTAGTCTCAACAGTCTACATAATGCCTCACTCAGGTGGACTTTATACACTTTTTCACACAAACATATCGCTCCAAAGGAGCTACATCATAACATAAACAACAACACACTTGAATTATGTCTTTACAACAAACTTAATAACACTATAGGCATAACTCAAGATTCTACTAAATAATCATTCACAAACTTTAATATAGTGCTTTTACTAGAGATTGCAAATTCTATAGTTAAAAACACTATACTTTTGCCTCACTTCACTAAATAACACAAAATACAAATCACACTTTGAGAGAGTGTTTACAAGAATTAATTCCAAGTTTCATAAACACTGTCTAACCACCTAAAGATTTGTATTTATAAGCCCTCCAAAACTTCTAGTTGTTGCGCCCAAAAACACCACAAACAGTTGAACATAGAATACTCCAACAACTAGTTGAAAAACATAACAGGTCAAGAATTTTGTCAATAGGTATGGACTTCTTGCAACTGGTCTGAGCCTTTTGTTTATAGTTTTGGACTTCTTGGAGTGTTTTGCATGACCTGAGCATTTTGTGTTCCAAAAGGTTCGGACCTTTTTCAATAGGTTCGAACCTATTGATATAGCTCAACATTGTTTCGTATTTTGGAAATATATTTCTCATCTAGTCTTTCATTGAGTTGATTAAAGATACTATGGAAAGTTTAGAGAAAGCACTGCAACTTTTATAGTTTGAGATCTAAGAAATTCTAAAGAAATCAAGGCTTAAAACGTTCTTATATCAAACTACAACATATAAGCACAAACAAAAACACATATATTGCACGTAAAGGCTCAACATATTACAGACGTAAATTGGTTATAATTGGTTTTATTGAGTTCTTCTAGATAAGTTTCGATGATAACAAAAAGGTAAAAAAATAACTAATGAATCAGTTTTAAGTGTGTAGATTAAAACTTTTCAGTCTTATAGACTCTTTATCAGACAATTATTCAGACAATCTGTTAGATGTAACAGTAGATATTTGAGCAGATAGTTGAACAAATTCTATCACGGTTGACAGAATAAATGTTTATATAGTTATTTATCAAACATCAAAATGCAAGTTGGATTTATTTGAAGCCCCAACTCCACTAATTAAGTGTATTTGGGTAATACACTTAATTCACTCCATATAAGGAGGATAATAATCCATGTGGAATATTTTTTTAGTATTTCATGTGATTTTAAAAGGAGTTCTACAAATTTATTACAAAAAGATCAAAGTTTAATGAAGATATTTTCAAAATTCAAGTAAGAACAAAAATGTCGAAACAAATATGTTTTATCTTGATATGACTATCAATTGATGAAGATATTTTTTAAAGTCTTATCCAAAATAAGAGGGACATTTTGAGGTCAAATTGAAGTTTATCTATAAACATTGTTAAAGATTCAAGTGAAGATAAGCATTGAGATCATCTAATGGAAATGAACGGAATAAGATATGTTCTATTCAATTTAAAGTTTGAAAAATTAAACAAGATGCTCATATCCCACAAATTTAAGGATATCATTATTATCCAAGCAACAACCAAGCCATTATAAGATTTTTTGCATGTTTGAAGTTTTCTTCCAAGAAGCACATAGCGAAAAGCAAATATATAAACAACTCTTTTCAAGTTTCAAGTGCAAATACGATCATAACATTCTGAATCTCTCTCTCTTATACTAGAAAAGTTTACTGAGCAAACTTATAGACACTTAAACAAATACTATGAGCATCATTCCTTATACATTTCTTTATAGATTTTGAGCTTAAATTTTAGAGATCATATATTCTTCTCTTGCTACAAATTTTATCTCTTTTTTTCTTATGAGGATTAGCATAAAAGTGAGTTTACAAACATTTTGTAGTATGTGATTAGCCGAGTAGTAAGATAGAAAGATAGAGCAAGAGCTATTGATGTTTGTAACTTTCTTTGCTGTTAGATTAGTGGAACGATCGATGTGAAAGATTAGATCCCTAGCATTGGAGCTAGAAGAGAGGAATGATTCACAATGATGAATTTCTATAAATCGTTGTCTCCTTTACTTTTAAGCACTTTAATTTCTACTATTTATTTTGTGTCTATCACTTGCATAATTTTTTAAGAGGAACAAAATATAATTAATTTTTAATTCATCTTTTCCAAAATTTTTAATTGGATCTGAAAAATTTTAGACTAACAATTCAACCCCTTGTTGTTAGCCTTTTCAGGACCTACAGGTTTAAAACTAAGAGTGAAGGATAACTATGCCTTAAGAATTTTTTAAAGGTTTAAATTAGTTTCTTTAGTAAATTTTTAAATTATTTAACTAGCGACTTTCTTTCCTTAAAATAATAGGGAAGAATTTGACGAAAACCCTTTAGTAGGAATGAAATGATTTTTTCATTAAATGAACATAGATAAGTAATTTAAGTAGCTCGATGTGTTTAGTTAATATTTTTTTAAAGAGTGAAAATTATATATATGATGACCTAGTAGTGATGCCATTTTGAGTACTAGAGCTTTAGAGTTAATATTTATGGATTGAAATGATAAGTTAGTCGTGGTATCAATTGAGTGTAAATTAATCTTGGAATAATTCGTATTTGAAACATGATATTTAGTTGTTCAGTACCTAAATTTTAAGAGTTCTAATTATAGTACTTGATTAATCTTTTCAAGGTCAATGATACTATTTGCTTGAACTCTATCTAAAGCCATTGCCATAGTTCAATTTTTGTTAACCAATTATGGACTAAAGTACGACTTAAGTGATTATTTATAAAAAATGTTTGTTTAGATACATATGATAGGTGGTCATGATAACATCTTGCAGATGGACTTATCATCAGTGGCAACAATAGTTATAAGCAAAAAAATCATATATTCTAAGTGTAATATTCACTGAAATAATTACTAAGACAGGTGGTAGTACATAGGTATTGGGTTTGTGATGGAACCAAGGGACAAAGGGAGTTTTAGGGCTAAACATATTCTTTTCTAATGTGTTTTTTACATGATTAAGTGATTCATTGATAATTTGTAAGTTAATATTAGGTTTAGTTTATGATGTTGGATGATGTATATATATTGATTCTTATGCTTAATTCCTAGATTTTAATGACACAATCGAGAATTTAATGAGTATTTTTCAATAATGAGTGCGTTTTTTAAAACTGTAACATTTATTAAATTCAATGAGCATTTTGACTCTTTGAATTGACTCCATTAATGTCTTCAGATGTTTAAGTAGTTTGGTTTTTTAAATGTATGGAAGACTTTTGGGTTCAAGACAAACTATATACGTTTTCAAAATTTATGAGAAATTCTGGTTATCTTTGAATATTGTTTTATGTTCATTCTATTCTGAGTTAAAAATCCATTTAACCACAATAAATAACTAAAACAATTTTTTCCTCAAACAAGATTCCCTGTAATGATGTTTTCAAATGGCTTTTTGGTACTATATTATTACTTGATCATTAAAATCTTCAAAATTAAGCACACAGATATTAGTTTTGAATTAAATCTTTAAGCTAATATATGAGTTTGACTTATTTGATCTTGTTGAATTGTAGAGTTAAAGTAGATAATGTTAGTGAATATATTTATGAACATTTGAAAATATGGATAAATGATAACAAAAAAAAAAATTAATTATTTTTGTTACTCGACCTCTCTTTTGGACTTGCCACGTCCCCTCGAAACTGGTTTGTAATGTAAACCAATCCACCAAGAATTTATTGGCTAATCCCATGGCCAATTCAATCTTATTTCATAATTCAATCCATTTAATTTAACTTAATTAATTCGGTTTATTTTATTACACAATTGACATTAATATGGTTAATTAATTACTTAGTTTAATGGACTCAACTTAACATGCAAAACTAATAGGCTCATTTTCTTTCTACGACCCTTGTTCCTTATCGATCCTAACCAAGATAACTCATATAACAAATGTAGGGCCTAAAAATTAGTTGGCAACTATAACCTAATAAGAAGAAAATAAATTTAGTAATGGATTAATGGCTAATTAATTATTAACTTATTTATTCTTAATCTTTATTAATCAATTTTTGAGTTAGCTTTTGGACTTTAACTAATCTTGCAATCGAGCTTTTTCCATATAAGTATATGGTAATCTTATGTGTTAGTCGTCAGGATAGAAAGTCTAAACCAAACTAATTTGTTAACTTCTCCGTAATTAATTATGTGATGGTTTTACTTGTTCATCTCACCCTAGGAAACAATACCCTCAGACTAGTGCTACACATGTGGGTATAACTACTAGGATGATATAGCAATTAGGTACTTAAAGCTGATGTTAGTGGCTTGGCAAGTAATCAATAAGGAGGAACAACATTGGCATAACAATCATTAAAAGTAACGAGAAGTCACAATGGATGTTGTATAATGGTTAAGGACATACTGATCCCTTGTTTGGTTTTTCCATTTGGACATGGAATCTGGTTGTTTCTGCTACATTTGATAGCTTTCTAGAATTCCAATTAATATAATCCTGCTATGCTAACCAAAGTATTGAGTATTCATATACTACTTGTTTATTTTTTCCTAAATACATATTATATATTTTGAATTAAATACTTGTTGCATTATAATAAACTTATGTATGACATGTTTTGCGTATTTATGATACATTGAGTTTGTTGTAGGTCACTTATTTAACTTTTCAATTGTGGAAATTTTTGTAATGGCTAGGGGCATAGTGATCCTTTGTTGGTTTTTCCATTGAAGTGTGGAATTTAGTTATTATTGCTACACTCGATAGCTTATTGGATTAGATCCAATGTACCCCCATTGTGCTAACCAAAGTATTGAGTACCCTCATACTACTTGTGTATTTTTGCCTAAGAATATGTGGATATATATTTAATGAATCTATTTGTTGCATTATAACTAACCTTTATGTGACATGTTCTGTATGTTTGTGATTACTAATTGTACTGAGTTTGATATAGGTCACTTATATAACTTTTCAATTGAGGACATGTATATAAATTTTGTGATATGATTTGATGGATGATGAAGCTAGTGATGCTTTAGGGGTTAATGGAACTAATGAGATTAGTTTGGAAACAGTGCTTCATTGTGTGTTTTACATGTTGGAGATTATTAGGATTGATGTAAATTATTCTCTTATTTTATCTCATTTCTAGTTGGAGACTTATGATTAAAGTCTAATGTTTATTGACTATATTTATGCACTTTAACTAATATCATATAAGCCTATAAGCCATAATTAACTTTTAGATCTCCTATGATACATAGTCTTTTTGCAAATGTGTCTATAACCTCTCTCTTTTGAAAATCCTTTCCAAAAGATCTTTCATTACTTTGAATTAAATCATTTTTTATTGAATAGTTTTTCAATATTAAGTAAGTAGTTTCAATAAATTAAAATTGGTAAAAAACACCTAATCTACTAAAATTAATGGAATGCCTTTGTGTTGCCTACAAACTATTATTTCCCTTTGGATTAGGACATGACAACAGGGATGGATCAACTAGGTTCTTTTTTGAATTTGAATCACATGTTGCAAAATAAAAAATTCAGGTCTAGGTTTTCCACATTAGAATTTCTATGTAACTTATGTAGGTTTCATTAGCATTGATATATTGTTCAAAATGTGTTTTTGTAGTTTACTCTAAAATAACACGTGACATATACAAGATCTGTTAGATGTAGACTAATGACATTGTACTTAATACTAAAAATCAAATCAATTTTTTTGCAGATCAAATATCTTTGAATTTATATAGATTTCTATAGAGGGTCATTTAGTAATTGACCTTTCAGCCAAATTTAATGTCATGCATCGGTCTTTTGAGCTAGTGATAGGGTTTAGAAGACCAAATGTAAAAAATGATATCATAGGAAGATTTGGCTTGGTAGATATAGAAGGATCACTAAACCGATTTATTCCACTCTTGACCATATTCAGTTTTCTCATGCATAAAAAATAGACTCCAAAAAGGTCTTCCAAGGCTAATTTGGGCTTTGTTTTATTAAAATAGGGCTTAAATAGAATATAATAAGCCTTAAGGCCCTTTTAATATTCAAAATGACCTATTTTTAAAGGAAATTGTGGTTCATTTATATGATAAAAAGCCTCATTCTCTTTAGGCCTACTTTAAAAGCCCATGCCCATGTAAAGAAAGAAGGGATGAAATAATAGCCATTGGATCCATAAAAAGAGATCCAACTGACACAAGTAATGGTCGATCTCAATCGTCTATCAAAATATCATCTGATAGCTAGTATTAGCTTCTAACATCCATAAATAAGAGGCTCCTCTACTCATTTAGAGACATTCTTTGTATTACTAAGATTGAGAGCAAATTGGAAACTTAAATAAAATACATCCAGGAAAGATCAAAATATCTTTTTAACAAAGAACGAGTCAAGAGCTATCGAGTATACTCGATTTGATCTTTTGTCATGCTTGTGTACTTGAGAAATTGGATTTTCTTATTCTTCCTCTAATGCCTCTCTCTACAATATTTATACATCTATCATCATCTTAAGACTCCTCTTAAGTTAACTAGCACGTCTCTTTCATGTGATAGACTAGCTGCAACATCCTTATGATACATTTAATTGGTACATCCACTAGGGAAGCGTGAGTTCTTGACACAGATGACACCTCCATGCAAGATAGTTGAACATAAGCTCAAGACTAAGCCAATCAACTAATGTGATTGAATAGACCCACATAGTGGATAACAATGTCATGATAGTGAGCTCACGATATGCACCATGCAGGAGAATACTCATGCTTTCAATTCATTTATGAATGTCTTCATGCACTCCCTTCCAAATATGAAGAGATAATGTAAGTGATAATCATAATGTGATATCTCTTCACCAGTCTTCTATACTCATTTAGACATATGTTTATAGTACTTCTCATAAGCATGACGAAGAAAATAAATCTGTAAACTTTACCTTGGTTCGAGGCAATTTTTCTTCAAGTTATGGTATAGCTAACATTGCAACCATAAGCCCATGGTGCTCAAATGTACCAACAGTGCTTGTTTGACTCTTATATTGTCAAATAATCATAACATGTCTCTAAATAAGCACTTTACAACCATCATGGTACCTCTATCATCACTACCATGATGAATTGTACTTGGGAAAGTCAAGATATGGCTAGCATTGGCACCTTTCTTCCCTACGTTGATAATCTTCATGATCACTCTCAAGCCCATCCAAATTTTAAAATATGTTGATTCATTGCAAGTAGAGTGATGCTATATTGCTAGTGAAGCAAATAACATATATATATATATATATATTTAGGAGAGATGACACCTTTGGACCATTCATACTATTATGAGTGGTGATTTGAAGAGGAATAGAAAGGCCAAAAAAAAAAAGAAAAAAGAAAGAGAAGAGGAATAGACAACCCCTATTTATATTAGTAGAGAACTTGTAATATATGGCAAAGCATTTATGATTTTTAATGGACATGTTGACCATAATAATGATGATTATGACAGTTATTGTATTGTAATAGTCATTTGACCATGATAAGGATTGAATTATAGTGTTCTTTCAACTAAGGAATGACAACTTTTTTTTTAACTAAAGAAAATTAATCATAAAAGAAGTTGAACTACTTTGAAAGCTTAAGAAGAAAAAAAAAAGGCAAATATATGTATTACAAAAAAGAGTTTTATATGTACTTAGAAAAATAAAAAAGAAAATAATATGAAGAAAACGAAAAAAGGTGTTTGTACACTCTTATTAAGAAAAAGAAAAAGAGAAAGTTTGTGTATGCACTTATGAAAAAAAAAGGAAGAAAAATGCATATATGTGTTCTAAAGAACAAAAGAAAGAGAGATAAAAGTGGTGTACCCTTTTAAAACGAAAAAGAAAAAAGGAGGAAAGTACATGTCCATACTTAAAAGAAAATGATAAAGAGCTAAAAGTAAGCAGGTACAAGGTAGGTAAAGTAGAAAACACTATCCATACCCTAGCTTATAAGGTGTATGATATTAAATTTCATACCCAGAACCTATCTCATGATACCTCCTACCTATCATGTGCCTTGTAAATCCTATAGGATACATGGTACTCTATGGAATATGTAGAATTTTTTAATAAAATCTTCATATTTTTTTTATTTCTTTAACTTTAAGTTTATAGTCTTTGATATGGTTTCATGTAATATATAACTCTATCTTATTTTCACATATTCAACGTAAAAACATGAGAAAAGAAATTTTCGAAAAAAAAATTGTTAATGTCACAAATTTTATAACATGCAAAATCTAATTATGAGTGAAAGTTGAACGTTGCGAAAAATACCAATGGAACTTATTTATGTGATATTCCAAATTAAAGATTTTAGAGCTACGTCAATATTAATTGGTCTTAGAAGATAACAATATCTCGATATAATTTGGGAGTTCAAGTATGTACATACAATTGTAATTTCTCTAAAATAAAAATCAAATCCTTCCAAAATAAAATAGCATTACAACTCTTTCTACAATAAAAACTTCCAAAAGGTAGACTTCAAATAATAATCTCAAATAAAAGTGATAGAAAAAAAAAAAAAACAGAGTGAGATTATTCAATTCTTATATTTAACAATATTTTATAATATCTAACAATGAAAATACGTAATACCTTGGAACCTGTACCTTTTATATTAGATTACAAAATCTAGGATAGGTATAGTATATGAAGACCTCTACCCATTACCTACCCTGTGAGTGAAGGTTTTGAAAAATTTGTACTCGTAGCCTATCTTATAAGCCTTAATACTTACCCATATCCTACTTGGTCAAGCAGGGTATAAGTGGGTACCTTATATGATAGGGTTACTCACTCATTCCTATAAAGAGCACGTATATGCTTAAAAACAAGGAAGAAGAAGAAAAAAAGCTCATGCATGTGCTTAAAAAAAAAGACATGTATGCACTTCAAAAAAACAAAAAAGTGTTTATATCCACATAAAAAAGGTTGGGCTTATGCACTTAAAATAATAGATAAGCAAAAAGACTCTTGTATGTGTGTTTTCTTTTTAAAGGTAGGCATGACAACATACACATGTCAAATTAATTTTACATTATTTGAATATATGATGAAGAGTAAAAAATTATTTCTATCACTACAACAAAATGAGCCTTTGGCTACGTCTAATAAACGTGGCTAAACATTAATTAAACGTAACCAAAGATTTTTGGTCACGTTTTTTTACACGTGGCCTATAGACGTCGCAAAAGGTCCGTCGCAGATTTGATAAGTAACGTTAAAAATTGAAACGTCGCCAATGTTAGTTTGGCAACCAAATACACTTTATTGGGCGACGTTTAAACATAGCCTATTATCATGTTTTGGTCACACTTATGTGTGGCTAAATATGACTAATGTCTATCCCGGTAAATATAAAAAGAGGGAAACTTATGATCAGCGACGTTTAAACGTAGGTAAATATTCTTATTAGTCACGTGTAAACGTAAGTAAATTACTTAATTGGCGATGTTTAAACGTAGCCACGCACAGATTGAATAAGCTCTATATATGTTTGTTGGATAGAAATGGCGATGTATAAACGTGACGAATCTCATATTTACCATAGTTTAAACGTGGCTATTCTAATACATTAGCGACGTCTACATTGGTTGTTACTTTAATTTAGCGACGTTTAAACGTGGTTATTCTAATACTTTAGCGACATTTAAACGTGGTTATTCTAATACTTTAGCGACGTTTAAACGTGGTTATTCTAATACATTAGCGACGTCTACATAGAGGTATTCAATTGGTTGTTGCTTTAATTTAGCGACGTTTACACGTGGCTATTCTTGTTAAGAAGAGATTAATGTTTTTCTCGATTTAATTTAACAATATATACTTGTTCATTGTGTAATGTATGCACAATTAGTAGTATACACCTGTTTGATCACAATATAATTGATACCTGCGCTATTACTTCTGTACATGAAATTTATGTATGAATAAATATCACCAATACATTTTTGGAGCATACAATGTGCTCGACATGTAATAAAAAGTAATAACATAAAAATTACTTAAAGATCACCATCCTTACATTAAAGGGAAAAAAAAACCAAAAAACATAATGGTTTAATGTCCTTAGAAGAAATATAAGCACAAAGTCCAAATTACATCAAGATGAGCATATGTACACAATTTATCACATTAGCTTGACTCCATTCATGTCAATTGCTTCAGCCAAAAAACAAAATACAAAAAACAAGAATCTTAGTCTTTAATTTTCTTCCTCGCTGTTGTCACCATCATCTCCATGTAATGGATTTGATGAAGTATCCTGTGCACTTGTAGAAGTATTTCTATTTGGATTTGCTGTCACACAATATGTAAATAAGATTATTGAATGGTTGCAAAAACAAGAATAAGATAATGAAAAACGGCCCATGATAACTAACCTGAACTACTGGGAAAACTTGATACAAGTTGTTCTACAAGTCGAGTTAGTTGATCAAGCTGTAAATACCATTGAGTAGCAAATTCAATTCAAGAAAATTGGAAAACAATGGTAATTAATGAGAGCTATTATCTTATATATCATAAACTTGATATAATACAATACATTTTTCTATATAAAAAATGATCAAATTGGAACATATTGTCATTGTTATTATATTTCTAACCTAATAATTTAAATTGAACATTATTGGAAAACAAAAGAATGAAGTAAATAATTGCAACTATAGTAAATTCTATAATATAAATTTCTAATATATTCCCAATAATAACCATTTCAACATCGATGCACATGAGCAAATGTAGGGACATAAATACAAGAGGCAATGGGCAAAAACTCTTCTATCATGTACAGTTTTATATATACATATATAATAGATAGGGTATAGTAAATGCCTTATATGCCTAAACATATTAGATTTCAAATACTTTTGAATCTCAATCATGTTTCCAATAAGTTTCTATATAATTCTACCACACCCACTTGACTGTTTGACTTTGCTTTAGAAAGAAACCACCATAAAAAATCATGCTATGTGGTCTTCCTTGCAAGAGTATAGCTTAGGAATTCATAATATGCGTGGTTCTTATGAGAAAAAGATACATGATGATCGGTATGTTTTCGCCATTTTTTAAAATCACCCATACTTTATTGGAAAAGATATTGCAATATTGAACAAATCACAAAGTATAATTACCTGTTGAGTTTGTTGCTGGCGTAATGTTCTTTCCTCTTGCAATGCGCTCTTAACTCCTCCATCTCATTCTGTCTTCGTGTTGATTTCCCAATAGATGGTGGTCCATATCCTCTTCCAGGATGGTAGTCGGATCTATTACTTGCATTCATAAATATGTCAACAATCTCTTGTGGTGTCTTTGGCTTGTCAGAAGCTTGCGCCTCCTCATACATTTTCACCATCTTCTCCTACATTATGAAAACTTAAACATAACATCCACAACATATTGCTTATGTAATAACATGTTCAAAATAAAACTTTAACCTATGGACTTACATAATCTTCAGAAGCTTCTTGTGAAACCCAACCACCAATACCATCAGGCCTTGGTTCACGATAGCGAGTTTGCTTAAAGAACTCGATAGCATTGGGCAATTGGTGATTTTGATTGATCTACATACATATATATATTAGAAAAATGGTAAATACTTGAGTAAGCTTACTATTACATGTTAGAAATTATATGAGTTGCTACTTACGTGCTCATTCCTTCTGCTCTCAAATGATCGAGAGCCAGACCTATGCAAGTATTTGACACAACTACGTGCTTCTCTCCCAATCATTGATTTGGTCCTCTATTCATTAAAGACAGTTACATATTTATGGAGTTATTACTTGAAATCACAAGAAAAATGGGTATTCAAAGTTTACCTTCTTGGATGGCTCATTGGATTGTAAAATTGCCTTCTCTTCTTCAATATCTTTAGTCCATTGTTCTATCATCTTCTTCCAATCATCTTCATTCGATCCTTTAGGTCTTGCTACATCACCAATCTCCATCCATCTCCTCTTAGTTTTACTTCGATGATTTCTAAGCAGACTCCCCATCCATTTGTCAGCAGCAGTAAATTTGTTGTCATTTTTCACTATATCGTCAATATTCAATCGATTCTACATCAATCATGTCAATTAAGACAAAAGAATGATTAGTAACATCACATAACAAGGAAGTAATATAACAGGAAAGTTTAGTTTGTATTTACCTTGACCCTCTCCCAAGCTCGTTGTTTCTGCATCTTATCTAATTTTCTCCAATCTTCACCATAAAGAGGCAACAAGTCCCGACATGCTTTCCCTATCTCAGATGCTAATTTTGAGGATTGATCTGCTGAAACAGGACGTCCTCCAGATATAGTAAACTCAACTAGCAATTTTCCATTTCGCTTCATATTCTCCCGCTCAAGCGTTTCACCACGATATGCACTTCTCTTACCAACAGATCGTGTTGAGCTCTCAGTTGCTACAATTATAAGAGAATGTTTTTTAACTTGCACACTTTCAATAATTTATTACATTGATTTATAAAGCTTACCAACAGATTCAGTATTATTAGACGTGGCTGTGCTCATGGGGCCTATGTACTTGACCATTGTTCATTTCCTGTATATCTGGAGCTTCATTCTCTACATTTAATAGGAAAACAAAAAAACACATCACATATGTTAATATTGAAAGCTAAATACACAACAAGGATAGTGAGAATTGCATTAGAAATATACGTATAGAGAGCATTTATATTTGACCATATGAAAATAAAAAAAAATTAGAGACATGCATAACTACACGTACCTAAGCAACATCGAAATTATGAAAGACATTATAGACCAAACATGTAATTTCATCAAGTCCTCCAAATCTTTGCAAGATGTGGCCATCATAATTCAACAAAATTCAAATCTTCTTTTCAATTCCGACCTTAAAAAAAACCCAAGTCCTCCAAATTATTGAGAATTCCAATACTCTTTTTTCACATGGTAACGTCCATAAGTCCTTGTTATTACCAAACAAACACAAGACCAACAAACTTCTTGGTTATGCTTGTTGTCTGATTTAGAGACAGCACCAAACACAAGGCTAACAGTGAATCTCTTGAGATCAGAGCTTCTATACCCAAAAGATCTAACCCTTTTAAAACATATCTTCCGTAACCCTTTTAAAACATATCTTCCGTAACAACACCAAAGGCAGAGAGAACAGAACAAATAGAGAAGTTCCTTATCCTTATCATACTAAAAATTGAAGCACATGGTGACTATAAATTGATAAAACCACTAAATTGGAATGCTTTAGGAAGTGATTCAACAAACCCAGATGCTAATTTTCCCTATAACTACAAACTTCAATCAAAACATACAAAAATTACCCAAAAAGACAGATAAAACAGAGCACTTCCTTCTCATTCTTGAACTCTTATCACAAACTAGTCTACAACTAGACAAAACACCACTAGAAATAGATTCTTTAAGAAGTAACTCCAAAAACCCAGGTGCTCAATTTCCCTGTTTATCATAAAAGTTTCAAGCTTTACTCAAAACTAATCCAAATTCTAGCTGAAACAGGGTAAAAGCAAAGCCAAACAGAGCATAACCCATAAATAACTGATGAGTTGTGAAAGAGAAGATCATCATCGTCATGCTGGCTGGAAAAAAGATTCCAAAGCCTTGTGTTGGATAACATATTTAATGAGGTTTTCACTGGAACATGAGTGGTATCAGAGTATTTTCAGCGAAGGTTTTTTTTTTTTTATCGTCACTTTCGGCTCAGAAGGTTTTTTTTTTTTTTTAACTTTCTCTCACTCTTCAACTGTGCAAGATACAAATGGAACTGATTTGTGATTTCAAATCAACTTTTTTATATATTTTTTTATTATTCTTGATATATTTTTTTTTCCTAATTTTCTTGACTTTAGAGACTAATATGCCCTTTCAGCTTACTATTCCAATCACTAAGGATTAATCATTTAATTCTTATCCAAGTCTAATTTATTCCATTTACGAGTATAAATAAAAGAATCCTGTTTGTAAAATAGTTAAATCTGATTCATCTGTAGTTCAATTGAGTCCAAATTACTTGGGTAATTCATTAAATGAAGCTGTATTTGGATGGTTTAGAGTTCATATATATATATATATATATTTGTATTCGATTTTTATCTAATCCATTTGAACTTTTTATAAGTGAATAAAATTATCCGTTTTTCATCTATATCCATTTATTCATAAATAGTCTATTTAAAAATATTAGTATGTCATCTGCATACAGACAAAACAAACAAATCCAAATCATAAGTTAAGTTTTGACTCTTCCTCAAATGTTGGTAGAATTTGAGTCTAGGAATCATTTCAACATTATAAGTTAAGTTCAAACTTCATAGGTACTACTTCCATTGAGTGCGAACTTAATATTGTAAAATGATGAAAAACAGGTAATTAATTTGTCCAAACCCATATTCTACATTTATATGCCAATTTCACCACTTACCTGAGTGTGGTTTTGATCAGCTGAATTGCTGCCCTGTAAGGATGCATTTGCTGGACTTATGTTGATACCTTCACCATGTGGAGTGTCATTTGCTGTAGTAGAACACAAAATCAATTTGAATTACCAATTTATACTAATTATTCTACTTTAATGATATGTCCAAATGGAATACCTAGGCTTCAAAAGGATTAGGTGGCTGGTTGTGTTGTTGTGATTGGCATATCATCCCCAGAATGGTGAGAATCCGACTCATCACGAATGGTAGTCGAGTATCACGTTTAGTCCTCCCTCCCCTCCTGTGAACATTCCTTCGACCACCAGCCATTACAAACCTAAAAATGAATAAAGGAGGCGTAAGTTAGTCATTAGAAAATAAACAACATAATAGCTTGGCAACACATCATTCAATATACAAAAGCTTATGCTAATATCATCGCCTTAAAAAAAAGGAAAAATTGATCTTGCAAGCGTAATTAAGGAGATAAATTTTTAAAAAGAAAAAAGCATAACCATTCAATTTGCATCGCTACTGTCATAATCCACCAGCGTCTCATCCATCTCCTCATTCTCGTCCTCATCTTCACTGGATTCAATACCGGCATCATGCTCTACATGTGTAGATGCTTGCACTGTTCTTCTAATAACTCCCTATCAACAGTATCATGACCTACATCAGTTCTCAATAGCACATCAACATCGCAATCGATTACTGGATGCAGCTCATTTCCTCCATCACCATCACTATGAAATGTTCATCTAAGATCTCATCTGCTAATCGAGCCTCCACATCAGTTAACAAATTTGCACCACCTTCAAGTGAGTCCATATTATAGATGTGGCGATGCTCAAACTGTTGCACTACACGCCATTCAGTTCCTAGTTTCATGTCCTCTACATAAAATATTTGCTTAGCTTGTGATGCTAGCACGTACGGATCATTTTCATACCACGTACGAGTAATCTTAATGCTTTTAAAGCCATCATCAACTCGAACATGCCGCATGTTAGTGTCCCACCACTTGCACTTAAATAAGATCACGCTTTTGTTTCTAACGTAAGTAAACTCATATATATCTGTCAAAACCCCATAAAATTCAATTTTTGTGTCTCCTTCATTTCCCTCTACAAGCACTCCACTATTCTGAGTCTTCTTCCTATCATCAAATTCTGTTGTATGAAATCGCACACCATTGTATATCAATTTGTTGTATCTCTTGAAACATGAATCGGGTCCTAATGATAATGCATATAAGCACTGATGACCGGGTCACCACTTTCATACAACGCACTCATCTGCAATAATGACAAGCAAAATAGACAATCAGTCCTATTTTGTTAAACTTCCTTTACCTATAGCCTAAGTATATGTGGGCATTGTTAATTATATTTACCTTATTCATAAACCATTGACTAAATTCACTCTTGTGACGCTCATCTATGTCATCACCATTTTGTGAGCTTAAAATGTCGATATGTTCACTGCAATATAAATTTCACTGTGGTTAAGTAATACACACAAATTTTAATATTTCACTAACATAGTAAAAATGATCTAATGACAGCCACTTACGCTAAATATGGTTGCATCTCCTGACAATTATTGATAATGTACCATTTGGCGATTTCAACCTCCTCATCTGATAATACCACATATGTGGGTGGAGAAATAAAACCAACCCTATTTGTAAAGATGTCCAGGCCACCATCTTCCAGAGAATCAAAGTTTCTATCTGGACGGTTAAATATTGTCTCCAAGTCTTCTAAGTGAAGGGAGCACCAAGTCAAGCACTCATGAACAACATAGGCTTCAGCAATTGAACCTTCCGGATAAGCTCTATTTCGAACAAATTGCTTCAAAGAGCCTAAGTATCTATAGTAAAATTTAAATTAGGGGAGAAAAAAAGCAAACATTCAAAAAAAAACATTAAAATAAAGATGTTATGTGTGTATTCACATTGTACCTTTCAATAGGATACATCCAGCGGTAAGCAACAGGTCCAGCCATTAGGGCCTCTTGAGGTAAGTGGATAGCTAGATGCACCATTACATCGAAAAAGGCAGGTGGAAAATTAGCTCTAACTTGCACAATATTGTGACAATATCGCTCTGCATCTTTTGTAACTCCTCAACATTCAACATACGTCGGCACAACCTCTCGAAAAAGGTCCCGAGCTCGATATGGTGGTGGTGACATCTCTGGCAATAAGCCACGAATACCCACAGGCAATAGCCTTTGAAGCAACACATGGCAATCATGACTCTTCATACCGAAAGTTTTGAGCATGAGTTGTCTACACACTACCTATATGTGATGCATAACCATCGGGTAATCTAATATTCCTTAGAAATTGACAGAATAATTTTCTTTCAGAATTACTTAATGCATAACTTGCACATGGCATTGAATACTTGCCATCACCCCGCTTTAATAGATGTAGTTCCTTCCGAATACCAAGTTCCTCTAGATCAAGCCTAGCTTTATAAGTATCTTTTGTTTTTCCATCAATCCTAAGAATGTGTAGATAATATTCTCACAAATATTCTTCTCAATATGCATGACATCAAGATTATGTCTAAGCTTTAACTTTGACCAATATGGCAATTGAAAGAATATGGACTTCTTAACCCAGTTGAACCCGCCAACATGATGTGCTCTTTTAACTTTCTCTGGATGCTTTCCCATACCCACATCTACCACTGTGCGTAATTGGTGAAGAATGTCTTCACTAGAATATGGTTCGGGAGCTTCACGATTATCACGCATTCCATCAAATTTCAAGCTACGTCTCCACCTATGTTCCTTTGGCAACCACATCCTATGACCAACATACCCAATCTTGCTATTAAGTCTTATTGATGGTGTTTGATCTTCGCATACAGGACAAGCACTGTATCCTTTTGTGCTCCACCCAGACAAATTCCCATAAGCTGGAAAGTCATTATGGTCCACATCAATGCAGCATGCATTTAAAAGAAGACTTCGAGTATGCATCATATGTCCATAGTCCATTGACCCAAAGATCATTCAACTCATCAATCAAAGGTTGCATGTAACATCGATCTCCTTCCCTGGTGCTTTAGGCCCGGGTATTAACAACGTCATCATAAACTCTTTCTTCATGCACATCCATGGTGGTAAGTTGTATGTAAGAAGAACCACTGGCCACATGCTATATGACTGGCTCATGGTACCAAAAGGATTAAAGCCATCACTAGCTAACCCCAACCGCACATTACGACTATCCTTTGCAAAGTCTGGAAATCATTATCAAATTAATCCAAGATAGCCCATCTGCTGGATGGCCATATGTTTTCTTGTCTCTTATGTTCATCTTTATGCCACGCATTTTTTGAGCAATCTTAGGATTCATGAAAAGGCGTTGCAACCTTGGTTTTACAGGAAAGTACGCAGAATCTTATGAGGAACAGGCTTTCTGAACCTCCAGACATCTTATACCTCGAAGTACCGCAAGTAGGGCAATGGTAAGATTCTTGTTCACCCCAAAATAAACAACAATCATATTTACATGCATGAATACTGTGGTAACCCATACCCAACCCCTTAAGTACTTGTTTGCATGATAGTATGACCTGGGAAGAGACTCTCCATTAGGTAACATCACGCAAAAGTTGTAGAAGCATGTCAAACGACTTGTTTGTCCACTTATTGTATACTTTCAAGTGGAGAAGCTTCACTATAAAGGAGAATTTAGAGAACTTGCAACCCGGATAAGCTCATGTTGTGAGTCAGCTCTCAAACCACTTAAAAAATCTGTTGGAATATCAAAGCCATCTCTAGGACTTGAATCTTCCGCTTGATTCGCAACAAAGCCCCTAAATCTTCAAGCATTCATCAAGCCCATCAATGTCATCATCATTTTCCACATTATACTCTCCACATTAGACCTCATTTCACTCTCTATATGACGAATTCTACCACGAGGTCCACTAGGCAATTCAATAGTAGGCTCCTCACCATGATATATCCAACACTTATAAGTTATGTCTATCCCATCAACAAGCAAGTGTGCCTAATCACATTCACAGTGTACAAGTTGTTATTTAAACATCTCCTGCATGGACAATTTAACTCTGTGTTCCCTCCATATTTCAATTGCATGTATGCGACGAAAAATTCTACACCTCGTTGGTACTCTTCACTTCCAATGTCGCAATCCATCCAATTCTTTTCCATGTATTCTAAGAGAAGCCATAGCAAGAAAGAATTGTAAGTTTAAAAAATATTGTTACATAAAATGAATAAAATACACTATATTCAACAAGTTCACAATCTACACTTATCTCAAACATACAATTGATAGTGCAGTCGAAAAGATGTTTGTTGTATATAAGGTTAATGTCTAGGGATGCTAAAAAAAATTTTAACAAATTCTATATATATATATATATATTTTACGTCAAGATCAAAATTAAAGAGATTATTTACAATCTCTAAAGATTATTTCCAATTTATTAAAATATATGGATCTTAAAGAAACATTCTTAGTCACTTTAATTCCATTACTTAAAATGAAAAGAGGTCACGCACATGCATATACTTAAAATAAAATGCAGTATAGCCACTACTACTACGTTGTCTCAAGGCTTCACTTATTATATATAGTAGTGTTGGTCTGTGTCATGCCTAAACCTAAATAGCTTGTAGAGTGTAAACAACATGGAAAAGGATTCTAACCGGTCAAAGGTCAGTCAATCTGTTTTGGCTGCACGAATAGTGCATGAGTTTAATACTTTAATTTACTGTCTACATGAAAAGGACACCTCCTTATAATTACTCGTTGTGTATAACAACCATCGTAAACATCCGTTTTTTACAATAATAATAATAATAATAATAATAATAATAATAATAATAATAATAATAATACCTTTGTAAGTGTATTAGCTTAGTCTTCTTTCGAAGATTCCATACTCCATAAGCTTGAGTCTATTGGTGAAATACTACCTAGAACAGTTTATTTGTAAAATTAAATTTTATGAGGCCAATTTTTCTAACTTTGAAAGTCTTGGCATGTAGATAAATCTAATAGCCTATATGTAAATATCAAAAGCTGAAAAAAGTGGAACCAAAATAGGTAAGACCAACATTACATGCTCTCCTCATATGAATTTCTATTTTTCTAAGAACCAATTTGGCAATTCCTTATTTTCATCTTATGTTAGGCCAAACAAACACATATGTATTAGGATCTGCATTCATCCAATTGTCATGTCTAAGCTATTTTTGTATATGCAGTAAAATTAGTGATATGTCAGAACAAAAGGATTTTAGAGCTTTATATTTCGATTAAAAAATAGAAAATATAAATAAAAAGACATTACAGTTAGAATACATACTGTTATTGGGACTGAAGTCTGATGACTGATTTCCCTACATAAGCCGATGCAAAGCAGAAATTAGACATGGGCAATAGATACATTATTCATGTTGCACCCAAGGCATCACAAAGCACATGTACTAATTTGACAAAAAGGAACACATTTAAAGGCACATCTTAGTGCGCAAAAAAACCATTCTGTTGGACTTGAGTGGGCTAAAGGATTTAAACAAGAGGAAATTGGTTAGTGTTGGTAATAGGATTAAAAAAAAGGGAAGAAAGAAAGAAAGAGATTGTGCAGAAAAACTTACGCTAAAATTGCAGCAGCTAGAGATGCTTACTAAATCATTTTTTCAAGAGTTCACCAAGAAAAACATAAGAATTTTCTCTAAGGTATATATTAATCCTGGTCATTGCTAGAATGACCTTTAATTTTGATAAGCTCTTATAAGTTCCAAGTTGGATCCATCCAAAGTTAAGATATTGAAAAAACAATAGCTAAACTATGGAATAAACTGCTCTAGAAAATGACCTGTTGACTCCTCTATAAAAAAAAAAAAAAAAAAAAAAAAGAAGAAGAAGAAGAAAATCCATTAGAGTCTGCCATCATGTCCTCATACAACTCTCATAATACAAACCCCATACCCCATGTACTTTACGTGATACCATCTTTTTCGTCTTCTTCTCTACCTTCAAACCTAAACCACCACCTTGTCTTCATATATCAATAACCCCTTATATACCTGTGGATCATCTAGTCTTAATTGTAAATCACTACTCCTTCCTAGTTTTCTCTGTCCAAATGCATTTGTAATTTACTCTTATAGTATCTATCTAATTCTGCAATAAACCATTTGTCTTCTCTAACAAATAATTAAAGAAAAAATATTAATTCAGCTAACTTTTTTTTATTGAACATAACCCCAAATAATGAATGTATATATAATTACATAAAAATAATACTAAGTAAGAACAACAATAACAATGAGCATGGATTTATATTAAATTATATAAATTAAGCACAACAAGCCAATGGAAACAAACATCAGAGGTTACAGCTTGACTTAAGGTATGTTTTTATATAGCAAACATAAATATTTGAACATGATCCTTCCCTTCCATCAAGCTCTGCCTCAACAAACCAGGAAATGAAGTGTTGGGTCAGTTCAAGTCCCCCATTGCTGATGCAAAATTGTGATGAGATACATACATATATGTACTGACTAGCATAATTATCATTCATTTTGACTATAACCAAGTACAGGAACAGAATAATAAAATAGGGCATTATGAAAAGCCAAATCACTTTCTCAATTGATGTGTAGTACTATATGAGGTCCTTGAAGTTGATTCCCTTTCTAAGAAAAATTATATAATTTGGTATGCATGATGCCAATTTACGTTCAATCCATAACACTATAATAAAAGATTTCATTGTTTTCAGAATCTACTATTCAAATTATTAACTTAACATGTTTGAAAGCATGACCCTTTATGGGACATGTATCTCAACCCAACTTTGAGCACTCAACATGTAACCATCAATTCAGCTAACATGCAGATATGCCTCAAATTACCTCTTAAAAATTGTGATTAACCGTAGAGTTACTTCTCTAGCATAAGAACCCATGAACGTGTTTACCTTATTTCTTAACTAATCCCACATAAAAAATACACAACAGAAATGATGACACAAACAGAAGCACGTTCAACATTAAGCCTGCATGGAACATGTTTATGAATAGACATCCATGATTGACATTTATCAAAGCTAATAATAAACACTCCATTGCCTGTGTATATGACCCAGCTTCCATGACATGAATCATAGAATACTTTATTCTCATTAAAATACAACCACCACATATTCCCAATTAGATATAATTTGTATGTATACATAGGTAACTGATTGCTCATCCTTAGATTTACATAAACCTCTTAAGATGCATAAACCTCGTGTTAATACACATCCGCGTACAGGGAATGCAACTCTAATTAGCAAACATAAAACAACCTATACTTCTCATCAATAAAATACGTATAATAACACTTCATCATTAATCTATTGCCACCTCAATCACTTGACAAAACTAATAATACGTAAGGCTACATAAACACGTACATGAATGCAACAATAATAATTCACACATACTGTAAATGATACATTATTCTCCAAACATAACCTAGCATATCACTCCCCCTAACAAACGCACCATAATCTATGCAACATAACACTATATTTGTATAATAGCAGGCCGTCTATGCATTTTTTCTGATGGCATATTTATCATTGACTATTTTTAATGCTGCAATTATAACACAAAGAAATAGAAATACTAATCCAAGCATCGAATAGTTATGTTGTTTCCACATGCCATAGATAAAACTTATCCACTTGGTCTCGTTGAAATTAATCAAAAGATACCATAATCTAGCTGAAGGGTGTTGCCTAATAGTTGAGGCCTAGAGTGTAGTAGACATAATTTAGATCCTACCGACTAATGTTCCTTTCCATTCTCATAGTGGAGACTGGATTCAACTAACACAGAGTCATGAGGGGAGAACTTATGTATACCATTATTTTACAATTATACCAAAATAATTTCTTTTTTTTTTTCTCTTTCAACTAAATATCATAGGAGTCGTACACTATCTTTTTTTTAATGGCTATAATTCTCCTATCTTATCTAAAAGGCAAGAAAAGGTCCCTTCATCATGTATTGATATCAACATAGGTAACCCTGACAAACGTGCATGTTAGCTGGAAAGAACCAAAGAGAAAAGTTGTTCCGCATTCTATTTAGAGCTATTCTAGATGATAAGTTTGCATTGTGATCAATCTCCATGATTGTTGAACAAATAGCATCATGTTAAAGAAAGGATTCATCCCATGTCATATGAATTAGAACATGTAGCTGTAACACGAAAATGGAGGATGCAAAATTAACCCAAAAAAATTGAGGATGCATATTATGGAAAGTATGCCTACAGTTCCATGGTGCCTGCACCTAATGAAAGGAATGTAAAATTGAAATCACGAGTAATCTTTAATGCGATTTTTATGAAGATTAACAAGGCAATTTCAAAACTTTTTTATGCCAAATCCTCTTGAGATTGCACTTCCCACCTATATGATTCACATTTATATATTCGAAAGTATGTCAAAACAGAGTAACGTGTCCAACTTTTTACCTCAATTTCACTTCAATTTAGCTTGTATATGATCGAGTCTGTTCTTAGGGAAACACAATTTAATTGGGAAATTATAAACAAACTAAGATCTACACAGTTAAGAATCATAAAATAAAGAAATAAGTACATCAAGTTACTAATTTTGGCTACACATTGATTCATTTATTGAAGTCGAATGGTATAACTACTAGGCATCAAGATATAACAGCGGGGCAATTACAAAACTCATTAAAACAAAAACCTGAATAACATCACGGATAAATATATAAATGTATAGAGAAATTTTTTTCTTTTCGGTTTTATTAATATGTTCTAAATCAATAGTGAGCGGTCTTACCTTTTGACAGATTGCAATTTCCAAACTTTTTTATGCCAAATCCTCTTGATCTTGCACTTCCCACCTATATGATCCACATCAACCTGTCCATGTTTTAACTTCACTTTCACTTCAATTTACTTTGTATATGATTCGAGCTTATTATTAGAGAAACACCATTTAACTGGGAAATTGTAAACAAACTAAGATCAACACAGTCAATAACTATAAAATAAAGAAATAAGTACATCAAGTTACTAATTTTGATAACACATTGATTCATTTATTGAAGTCCAATGGTATAACTACCAGAGATCAAGACATAACAGCGGGTCAATGACAAAACACATTAAAACAAGAACCTAAATAACATCACAGATAAATATGTAGACATGTAGAGAATTCTTTTTTTTTTTAATATGTTCTAAATCAATAGTAAGCGGTCTTAACAGATTCCCATTGCTCCTTTTTCACTTTAACTAGATGGCTTGTCCGTTATTTAGTAAGCCATCACATCATCATCTTATGCTACGCGTTCTATTCAAGTAGTCCATCAGAAATTGTATTATGCTCAATCATAAAAAAATAGAAGATAATTTTTATAATCCAACAAGAATATTCATAATTGTAGAGTGGAAAACAGGGAACTTTAGTCTGATAAAAGGCTTGTTATCAACTTAGATTTCGGCTGCATAAGCAAAACATGTACGAACTTGCACTACAGCTAGTTTACAAAATCCATTCTATCATTTGATTAACCAATCTATTAGTACATCTTTCTAAGGATGTTTTCCTACTCAACACTATATGTTGTTTCAAAATCGGCAGAAAAGATAAAAACAAGGAACCACATGGTTTTATAAAGACCATACAGTGCATATACAAATCATTTCATGGATGCTTCTTGATGACCAATATTATCCTGCTATCATCATAATATATATGGCCAAAAGCATCATCATAGTATAGATCTCAATATCCGGAAAAAAAAAAAAAAAAGATAGATTACACCCTTATTTAATATATTGTAATAAAATTAGTAAACTGGGCAAAAACTTTTCATTCTGTCCACTTGCATTCTTCCTATATTTTTTCATGTCCATTATCATTGTAAATTAATATGCAACGGAGAAAAAAAACGCAACAGTTGATTAAAGAACAATGCGGAAGCATCCCATAGCTAGATAAGATAACTCAAGTTTAGTACGAACCTACGGTGAAAGTGATTACAGTGCCCTGTGTCAAAGCAAAATTGTAGAGTGAAAAACAAGGAACTTTGTGGAAGTTTTTTACTCAAGCCCATTTTATTAAAAAAAATGATAGAAACAATTTAAACCCAATGCAACCCAATAACTAGCCTCAAATTCTTCATCCTTCCTTCCTCAGTTCTAAGAACTCTGTTTAACCTTATTGATTCATTCGCCAAATATCTAACACTGCCTATGGTCGTACCAGCCATACTAATATATCTATTCATAGTCATATATATATGATATCCAATCACTAGGCAATCAACCTATTCAGGAATCAATCAAATATAACAGAACATTCGAAACAAGCCATCATAAGAGATAACAAAGTATTTATAAACTCACAAAACAACAATCAAAGAATGCAAAAATTTTACAAAATCAAGAAACAACAAAAAAATCCTCACAAACCTTGAAACCCTAATCAAACTATGGTATTTACACAACAGGAGCAAATAGATGTGTAGGTGTAACTAAATAAAAGTTAAAAAAGCGTAAGATGAAACCTCTATGATGTGTCCGCACTATTGAAAGATCATGAAGGACAATGTAGTTGAAGATTCGCAAGAGCTCTTCTCCGCTCAACTGCCCGAGAAGGAATCGCTACTGTGGAGGCACCTAGCAGTTGAAGGTGGAATGGGTAGATTAGAGTTGATAACTTTACATAAATTACGGTTCAATGTTGAAGATGCATGTAAATAAAAGTGAAAAAAAAAAAAGTTAAGTACGAACCGTCGGAGATGGACTAGGGGCTTTCGTCAGAGATAGAACAACGCGATCCGTCGGAGATGGACTAGGGGCTTTCGTCGGAGATAGAACAAAGCGATCCGTCGGAGGTGGAATCTAAGGTTTCGTTGGTGGTAGAATAAAGGTCGAGCAGAGGTTATGGTACGGTGAGGGTTTTGTATAATGAAGAAATATGGAGTGTGATTTTCAATACAAGGGTGTTTTGCTTTCCTTTTGTCCACTGTTTTCTTTTAGTTGAATTTGCGCCCAGTATTTTTCATATGGCGGGATGTTTTAGAGAATTTACTTTTTCTTTTTTTTTTTCAGAATGGGTAAACTTTTTCATTAAAATTAGTTACGGTTATTTTACAAAAGAGTTACAAAATAAATAAATGTTCCATAAACGTGGCTAATAGTATGCTTTAGTGGTTGATTCTAAGTTTAAAAAGATGGGCCACGTTTGTAAAATTTGCAAACGTCGCCTAATATCAAAATTCTTGTAGTGTATTGTGAAATATATACTCGTTGATTATTTATTTGGGATATTAGAAGTTGTTTTCAATAAAAAAAAGTTTGTTATACTTGATAAGTGGATGCAGTGTATCAGAACAAAAGAAAAAAAAATTGTGGAGGATCAAAGAGTTCTTTGGAACTTCAAAAATGAAGATTTCACATGGTGGGAAGCTTGTGAAAAGAAATATATTGGAATTGCAATTCATCGTATGAGATTAATATTGAAACAAATTAATTATTTATAGTTCATAATATATATGGAGAGAGACCAAGAATTCAAGGAAACCCATAATCAAGTATTTATTGGAAAAGTTTATAATTGGAAACCCTCATTATCTACCAACACCTAAGGAATATTTATTTTCCCCTACAAATATATGAAGACCTAAAATTGCATAAAACTCGTAAGATGAATGTTCTAATATATATATGGAAGCTTAATCAAGCAGAAATAATAAAAAAAAATTCAAGCAATTTGCCATTAGAAATCCAACCAAATGTTATTTAGAGCATAACACATCTACTAATTTAATGCCACTTAGGAAAAAAAATTATGTTATTAGAGTGAGTTTGGGAGTTAAGAAAATAATTATGAAACGTCAAAAGTGGTTAATGCTAGCACTTTCCAAGGTTTTGTTCTATGTTAACTTGTTTTATTGAAGACTTAACAAGCCAAAAGAAATAAAAATCAACATTTGCATCATCTAGAAATCCATTAAAGGAAGAATTTGAAACTTTAGACTTCTACAATCACTCAAAGAATTGTATCTATTCTTACAAGGATCCATAATCGAAGAAACTATTACAAAGACCCAAGCTATCACTATAATGCCATAAAAGCTCATCACTATATTGGAGGAAATGAAGGAGTCAGCAAACACTTCATCAACAATACAAGATAAAATTACTCCACTACAATTCACCAACAAGGTAGTAGTCTCTTAGGCAAGCTAAATGATAAAAATGAAGACTTTATGTTTTGATACATACTCTACAACAATTAAAGAAATAAATTCAAAGAGATGCCAAAAATCCCTTAAACTTCATTAAAGGAACTTTTGGTTAAGGGGAATAATGTAGAGGGTTATTTTGGTAAGTGAGCTTTTAGCCCAATTTAATGCCATGGACTGATCATTTAGGCTAGTAATAGGGCTAAGAAGACCAAGTCTAAAAACGGATTTCGTAGGGAGATATGATTTAGTAGACTCTGAATAGAGATTGTTAGATTGGTTTATTCCGCTTTTGATCTTATTCGGTCTTCTTGTTCATGAAAAGTAGACTTAAGCTAATTTGTTGTTTGTTTCACTAAAATATGGCTTATATTGACTAAAACAAGTTTTAAGTCATTTTATATTGAAGATGAGCTATTTTAAAAGAAAATTAGGCTTCTTTTATATTATAAAAACCTTCATTCTCTTGAAGGCCACATCTAAATCTCATCCCCATTTAAAGAAAAGAAGGGATAAATACTGGTTGTTAGATCCATAAAAGAGATCCAACGGTTATAAGCAATACTACTATCAATCAAAATGCCATTTGATGGCTTTTATCAACCTTTAGCATCTATAAATAAGAGGCCTCTCAACTCATTTAAGGACATATGAGTATTGCTATAATTGAGATCAACGAGGAAACTCTACTGAAATACATCTAAGAAAGATCAAAACATATTTTTTAACGAAGAACTAGTTAAGGACTATCGAGACTACTCAATTTGATCTTTTGTTATGCTCGTATGCTTCAGAAATTAGGTTTGCCTATTTTTTTTCCCATGTCTTTTTCTATGACATCTATACAAGTGTTATCATCTTAAGACTCCTCTTGAGTCGATTGACATGCTTGTTGCACATAATTAGCTTGCTACTATAACCCTACCATACAGTTTCATTATGATAATAAATTATGTTATTTTCTTTTAAGCCAATATAAGTTGGTGGAGTTGGTAAGTAGAGGCAATATCTATAAGAAGTGCGTGATTTAATTGCCACTATGAATATGAGAATTTTATTAATTGATTATTTATAAGTATCGTTGTAATATCATGTTTAGTACAAAAGAATCGTGTGGAATAGAAAGAATTGGAATCGAAGGAATAAAATGCAATGGTAAGGAATGAGAAATGAATTTCTATGTTTGAATATATTAGGGAATGGTTATTATTAATAAAATATGAAAACATATTACGAATTCGTTGCTTACTTAAAGGTAGAATCAAATTCCCCTTTAAAATTGGAATCGCCAATTCCCAAGATATGAATACGACAACTATTCTATAATTGACATTTCTATAACATTAATTGAAAAAAAAATATATAATCAAATAATATAATTAGAGTTATTTAGTAATACTTTATGTAATAAGATTAAAACATTTGTAATATGGAAAAATTAATTATTATTGATGGTATATTATGAATAAAAAATATAGTAGTTATTCATAATAATTTATTTAGTTAAATATAAATTTAAAATGCATTAATTTAATACCAGTAGTTAGTGTGAGAGAAAAAAAAAAAAAAAGAGAAAAAGAGAATGACAAGGTAATGAATGCATTTCAAAAAGATAAAATCAAAATAAAACTACATTCACGATTTGAGGCTAAGAAGCTGCAGGTGTGAAAACAAATAACTAAACACTAATTGTCATGTCGCTATTGTGGCCCTATTGGCCCCTTAGACCTGACATTGGTAACCGAAACTTAAACTCCCACTTTTGTTGATATTAAATTAAAAAAAAAAAAGGAAAAAAGAAAAGGCTACATCATGATGTCACTAATATCTTGAAGCCAAGGTTTTCCAAGAGGGAGATGGAACAATACTTTTATATGTTTCTAAACTTTGTAATATATAATGAACCGACTGAAGAAGCTCAGTAAGACGGTCAAAAGAAAGAGGAAAAAAAGATTATAACCTAAAAGAACAATGCATAATATAAATTATAAGTAAATATATATATGTATATGTATATATGTAAAAAGTAAATCAATTGTGAAAAAGTATTTAAGTGGTCTCCGCATAATTGGAAAGACGCTGGTGAGTGTTGATGAGTAGTGTAAGTGCTTCTTCTGCACTACCGCTGCACTACAGCACAGTCAGCAGTACTACGTACTGGCCTGGTTTGGCCACTGATTCTCATGATATCTAGAGAGAGAGAAAGAGAAAGAGAAAGAAAGAGAGAGAATAGAGCAGCTGCAGGTTAATATGTATATATATGTATATAAATATATAAGTTATATATAATATATATACATAAATGGGGTATGATATTGATAGATGTGAATGAACGGAGTTCTGTGTATATCCTCTCTCTTTGTTTTTCATAACGTTTGGTTTTGAGATAGACTACTCAGACTGTCATATTGGCACTGAAAAACATGGTGTCTCCTTTTTATTAACTCCTCCGTTTTAAATATTCACTGCTGAAAAGTCATATTCTCTTTCTCTCTCGTGAATGAATATACATGTTTACAAAAGTTCACGACATTAATTTTACGACAGTGCCAATCTTTAATGCCATGAGGAAAGGCTTGCCCTCTGCTTTCCCTGTCCTTACCACTCAAAGTATCTCATATAGTCCAACCACATAATCCAAAATCCCACCTCGATATCATCACTACTATATGCTTAGACTTGACTAAACTATTTGTAACGTTATTTTCATCTTATTTATTTGCCCCTATTTTTTTTCCTTTACAGATCCTCGTGTGTGTGTACATTTATTTCCTTTTATATCCACACATTTATTTATCCAAATAGATAAGTATATGGTTTAATAACAAAAATCAAGTTAGCTAAAACCCCTTATAATCTAATCTAGTAGTATCGAAATTGATTATGAATTAGGTTCATTATATTTACAGAAAATAAAAAAAAAAAAGAAGAAGAAAGAATCAAAATGAAGAGTAACCCTCAAGCTAAATAAAGCAAGTGTTAGACATGGCTTTTCCCTTTTCTTTTTATTTTTCTTTTTTGCATGTAATCCAACAAATAGAAGCTAACTTTTGTCGGAAAATTGTTAAAAGGGTTTCATTAATGGATTTTTAATTAAAGCACCCTCGTTAATTAAGAGTTTAAGGGGGATAAATTAGGTTTTAAAATATAGAAGAGGTGAAATGTTTCTTCATTGGATGCATCATAGGTAAATTTGGAACACTCACTTACATTTTTTGAATTTTTTTTCAATTATCTTTTAATAAAATATATAATCATTAAAAATGTTATTTTTTAGACTTCTAACCAATGACATTAAAGCATCGTTGATAGTGTTTAACCCCCGCGCCCTTAGCAATAAGCTTTAGATTAATTTACGTTGATATATATATACACACATATACTGGATTCATTCCAAGTTATGAGAAACTATGAAAATTACAAAAATAATTCATCGCTATTTCTCGAATGTTTAATTAAAAGAGAAAAGCTCAACAAAGAGCACTTATTATCAGCCGCTTGTACAATTCGATTCAGTGTAATGAAACGTATAAGAGACTTATGAAACCTGAATAAATGCTGCATTGTACTAGGTCTAGCTAACGTAGGATATAGAAAGAAAAGAATTCAAATCATGGTATTGTCAAAATATGTCACAAGAAACCAAACATTTATATCTCTTTGTCCAGCAAATTAACCAACAAATTGTACAACCATATTGAAGAATATTACACTTCTAATCAATTCTAACTAAACCTATTTAATTTCAACAAATATTTTTGAAACATTGAACTTTAATGCAAAGGAAAATCTATATATAATATTTATATAGGCGAAACAAGATTAGAACACATGTATATACTTTCCTTTGGGCGAAAAAAGGATGGAACATATATGTACTTCTATAAAATCACGCTTTGGGATGATGATCATGCAATCCGATCATGGTGGATGACATGTTGCTGAAAGCCAAGGACTGTTTTTCATCAGGGAGGCTGGGTCATGAGTATTATATATATATATATATATTATTGCAATAGTTGCTTGCAAGAATGACATCTTTTTAGAAAACATGTTATGAATTTTTTTAAGTATTAAAAAAAATTCACACGCCCCTTGAATTTGAGATCGACTCCAACTTTGATAAATTAGCAATAACTCAGCACAAGTTGCAAATGGCCTTGTCATGGAATATTTTTTCTACTTATTAAAGCATACTTTAATATCTATTTATCTTTAATCTCAATACATGTTTTGTTTTCAACTCAAATAGAACTTTCTTTATATTACCAATTTATCAAACTATGAGGGTCATCTTTATTAATCTATAGTGTTCTCATATAAACTAGATTCATTCCATACTATGAGTGGTTATAAAAATAAATAAATAATAATAATTCGCTAGTTCTGGATTTTAAAAGACAAAAAATCAACATACAAAGAGCTTCTCGGCCGGTTGCACAGTATGATTAGACGTTATGCAACAAAGAATTATACAACCTGAATAAATGCCCCATTGTACTAGCTCACGCTAACGTAGGATGTATAAAGTATGAGAATTTAAATCACGGGCTGATAAAAGAAAAATACAAAGAAACCAAACATTTATTTTACCTAGCAAATTAATCAACAAATTTTACAACCATATTGAAGAACATTACACTCCAATCAAATTACCCCTCATATATCATATAATTACGTCTAACTACACCTGTTTAATTTCAACAAATACTTTTGCAACATTGAAATTAAACCATGATTAAAGTTATTGCGATAGAAAGGAAAAAAAAAAAAGGAAGGAAACGAAAAAAAAAAAAAAAACCGATATGGACGAAACAAGATTAGAACATATATATACTTTCCTTTTTGTAAAATCATGCTTTAATATGATGATCATCATCCACTTCGATCGCCGGCTTCGGTTATGGCGGACGACATGTAGCTGAAAGCCAAGGAGGAATTCTCATCAGGAGGCTGCAGCAGGAGTATTGCATCTTTGGACTGCAATTGCTGTTTGCAGGAATGACAAGTGATTTGAAGGATTGTTGCATTGATTTGTTTCCTTGCTTGCTCTTTCAATGCATGTGCTTTGTCAAGCTCAGCTTGTGCTTGTTGCCTTATCTTCTTCGCATTCGCAAACTCCCTTTCGGCTTGTTCGATTTGCAGTCTCGCTTGTTTCCTCGCCTCCTCCGCGTAGGCTTTCTCCAACATAGCCACTCTCAGTTGCTCCTTAGCCAGTTCCTTCAAATTCGACGCTTCGTCTTTAGACAACGCCACCGCACCGTCTGGCCTCTTGGAGTCGTTGTTGACGTTTTTTGTTTCGTTGCATGAACCGATGGAAAGGCGAAGACCGGTTGTCGGGTTATTTTGATCATCCAATCTCTTGGGTTGGGAAGTTGGAGTGGAAAGTTGGAGTTCTAAGTTGTGATGACAATCTCCGTTTGGTGTAGAAGTAGGGGTGGTGATATCTGGAGGTGGGCTTAAGAAGACGGTGCTCTTATTATGAGGTTTTGGTAAAATTAAGGTTGGCCATGGAGATACGACATTATTGATGTTGTTGGTGTCGCTTGAAGGATCACTAGGGCTTGAAGCTGTTCTAGACAAGCATGGTGGCTGCATGTTTTGTGAATCTGACCTCAAACGCCCCATATGGCATGCGTCCTGATGCTCAATGAAGCTCTCAACCCTAATACAAGAATAAAAATGGGGGGAAAAAAAATTAACAGAAACTAGACAATAGCATACATTATCTTTACGAGATCGATGCTATGATTTTTTTTAATAACTTATTTTATTTTGCGGTTTCACAAAATAAAATAATACAAAAAAAGAAAAAGTAAATAATAATATTCAAACAAATAGCTAATGACTTCATAAGCCATTGACATTAGTCCTGCATTTGAAATGAGAGATGTTAGCTAGGTTTGAATCTTTCTCCCATTGTAATCACTCGAAGAAAGAAATATTTGCATGCATAATAGTTTGTTATAGTTGATAGTTTTTGGAAATCTACCACTTTTGTTTTTGTAAAAATTGAGTATTAAAAATTTACAAGCACTTATTAACTGCCACTAATCAGTCTACCACATTGTGTAGTCATCTCAAATTGTTGTTTGACCCACTCTTCATTAGCTAAACAGACAAAGTGCTTTAATTACTTGCATTGTCTTCATTACGTGTGTTGTAGAGAGAAGATTGTGTGAGCAAAGCAATTTCCAAAGCCCAAAAGTACGCAGACATTATTCTTTTAGCCAGTTTCTAGGTATAGGCCTACCAGAAAAGTTAACACTCATATTTAATTAAATACTACTGTTCAAATGGTTGAAAATTTAATTGGTGTCTTAATCAATGAAGATCAGCTCGTAGCAGTAATAATAAGCCAAATGGAAGTATAGCTCGAAACTAATAATAGTTTATTAGTTGAAACTGATAGCAATGGTGCAGTCTAGCTATATAATAATGGAAAACATCAATGGGTCAAGAACTAATTAATATTTTAAAAAATTTCTATTTCCTCATCCTTTTCATCTAAATTATCTAATTGGTGAAAAAAATAAAATATTTTTTTTCCTTTAATATTTTAAAGGGGTGTTAGGAAAGTACCTGTTAAACAAGGGTAGGGTATTTAAGAGATGTAGATGGAGGAAATAATATATTAATTAGCAAAATGAGGAATTCCATGTTATGATCTTCCTCAATTTCAAAAAATGGTGGCTAATCATTTGAGATTCTCCAGTCTTATCAACCTCCTGTGGTATATTAAATTATAAAAATTATAGTTAACTGACAAAACTAAAACCAAATTATAAAAAAAAAAAAAAAAAAACGAATAAAAGAAAAGAAAAATTAGTCACGTACAAAAGCAACGAAAAATTTTCAGACATAAAGACAACAATATAAAGCAACACATGACTATGGCTTTTAGTCTCTGAGCATGGGGATTCCTTGCTAATCGAGGACACTTGCATATATAAGTTTAACGTAATACTGTTAGAAAACAGTTTATCTGTAATGGGGATCGAAATTTCAAGGTTTGTGCATCGGTCAATTCAATATTATGATCCAGTACATATACTAGATAGTAGTTCTGATCTCTTTCACCTTTTTCTCTTGTGAATAGGAACAAAGTTAACCAAAAAGGGGACTGAGCGGAAACTAAATGGCTCAATGCACAGTGTCAATAGTGACTTTCCCATGGAAGGAAAGCGGGGAGGAAAAAGAACCGAAAAAAAAAAAAAAAAAAGAATCAAAGAGAGACTGACCAAATTAAAGCATCTTTTTTTCCTTTTTAACTTTCTTAGTCCTTTAGAAACAAAAGCAAGTGCCTTTCATTAATAACTTTCATAAATAGAATGTTGCCATTGGTATTAGAGCCAAAAATCTCCCAATTTATAGCTTTAATTTTTTTTATAATCCAATTGTTGAATCTTAGTATCGTCAACAACATAATTATATATATATATATATAGTCAAATATAAGCTTGGTTTACTGAGAAATGCCCATTTGCAGTCAAGACTCAAGAATAATAATTAAAAGAAATTCGCATGTGAAAATATTTATAAACACTGAATTAGTTATTTGACATGGTGGGCAAAGAACATAATTTTTAATTGATCTTACTGCCATTTCCAGTGATTCCAATAACTTAAATTTACACTTGAATGATAAAATAAAAAAATTAAGGTGAATTGAAATTTGGAAGACTCAACTAATAAAAAACCTCTTTATTATTATTATGAAAATGAAAAATGGTGATTAAATGATGATTCAATCGAGTAATATCAATTACTTACCTTGAGAAAACACGACCACAATCACAGGAATGACCTCTGGTGCCACAAGTCTTGAGATGTGCCTTATAATCCGATTGAACAGCATAACCCTTGGAGCACTTCTCACAAACCCATTGTTTATGGTTACTATGCTTCCTCCTGAAATGCTTCTTTATGCCAACAAGATCCCCTAGAGCGTGGCAGGATCGTGGTGGAGACAACTGGGCTCGGGGCACACGAACACCGCTTCCGCGCGATCGGTGTCTCCCTCTTCAAGAGCTTCCACGGCACCTTGTGCCGGCGGCGATGCATCTGTAGGTTTTGATCCCTTTGGAAACCTTGGTTGCAGATCTCGCACACGTAACGATCCGATTCCAGCAGCGTTTTTGGTGATAGCGAAACCACTTCCGCATCCGGATCTTTAAAAAAAATAATAAGACAACCGAAAACATCGTAAGTCTATTAGATCAACTAGTAGTTACTAAAAAATAATCATGAAAAGTATGTTTATCTATAAAATAGAACATTAGAGACTAAAAATATTAGCTGCTGCCAATAATTATCATGGCTATTATAATAATAAGTATCTACTGTTGCAATTTTTATAATTAAAATATCGTAGATAGGTATATTTTACCTGGGGTACCAGCAGGCCTTCTTTTCCTCTTGTTGTTGGTACCATTTTCTAAGCAAGTGAAAGAGGAGGGATCAGAGAGGAAGGTGGTGGTGGTGTTGAAATGTTGTCACTAATCATGGTTTTGGGTCTTTAAGCTAAGTGGTATATGGTGTCTGTTGTAGCTTTGATATATAGTTTTACAAAACCGATGTTGATGAGGATCTTTCTTTTTACCTTGGGGGTATCTTTTATGGAAGTGGGGATTATAGGAAGAAAGAAAGAGATAGAGAGAAAAAGGGAGGCTAGGCTAGAGAAGGGGTTACACTTACTTTAGAGCATGAAAGGAAGGAAAAAGCTCTCTCTTTCTCTAGGTTAATACATCAGCTTTCTTTTCAGCTTTAAAATTTTTCAGCTTTTCTGTCTTGTAATTTTTTTTTTTTTCTCTTTCTTTCTCTATGTAGTCCTCTTCTTCACCAGGTGTAGCTGTGGAAGGTCCCCTTTAAAAGCTTCTTCTAAAGAGGAGAGAGAAAGAAGAAGAGGAGGAAAGAGGGATAGATAGAGAGAGAGAGAAGGGGTGGTGTGTGTGTTTGAGAGGGTAAGACCCAATCAAATAGGAAGAAGCTGGTTGATCCCACCACCAGCAATGGGCCAGAATAAGGAAAACATCCTCACAAGAAAACAAAACCCTCTTTAATAATAACATCATGTAAATACAGTACTTATTCTTGCATGCATGTGTAAATATTTTATATATTTTATATATGTATATTTTGTAAATACAAAGCCAAAATTTTTTAAAAAAAGAAAATATAAATGTTATATGTTTTATTTTTATTTATTTTGTCAGTGACTGTGTGTGATGATGAGTGATGACACTCTTTCAAGGGTTCTTCCATATCTATTTCTTTTTCACTTTCTCTAGCTAGCTTTTTGAATAAATCATTAATGTAAGGAGGGAGAGGGGGAAGTATATTTTTGTTACACATGGACGGAAATACCCCTCTCTTTTCCTTGACAGTTCAGACATCCTAATTAATTATGAATGAAGCAGCTTTTATAAAAGTGCTATTGAGGATGTTTAGTCAGCTTCAAGAGTGAGAAAACTAAAATCAGGAGTCAAGAATTCCTATGGATTTAACCAGAACATTGTCACCTAGGATACTTTTGTTATTTTTAACGCAGCGTTATTTATTGGCAATAATAATAATAATAATAATAATAATAATAATAATAATAATAAAATAGCCATCAGCGTCATTTACTCATTTATTCATTTTATATAATCATTACGCAAAGAGTGGCGAATTAAGTATGATCGATAACCGTATAAGCTAAATGTTTATAAATTAATATGCTGGATTACACGACGCTTTGATTAATGTACGTAAGACATGTTTGGTTTAGAGAAATGTTTTAGATTTTTTTTTATTTACTATAATATAATTGGGTTAATATTACAAATGGTGCTAAACTTTGATAAAATATGTAATTAAGTACCTGAATTTTAAAATTAATCAATTTAGTACATGAACCTTAAAATTGATTAATTTAATATCTAAAAAATTTTGAAATTGTTCATTTTAGTATTTGAAAGAATTTTTGAAGATAATGTTGATATGCACGAAAAGTTCTTTCAGTCATTAAATTAGTCAATTTTAAAATTTAAGTACTAGATTGATCAATTTTAAAATTTAGTACGTAATGAAATATTTTACTAAAATTTATATACTATTTATAACATTAACCCGATAATATTTTGTTTTGCTCCTTTGGTTGTTCTGCTACTCTTTTCTTATAATATATCTATCTCTTTTAAGCGGAAAAAAAAAAGTGAAAAACCCCGATAAAATTTTGTCGCCGTGATATATTGCCAGAAATTATCAACAGGTCCTGAGGACATGGTTGTTGCAATTCGCAGTATTTAACAATCATTAAAAAATACTAATAAAAAATTATGAAAACGATTTCGTCCTTTTATAAATATATATCATAAATCCATTTCTCATTGACATTTTTTTTTTATTCCAATGGTTAATTACTATTAATAGCTTTCGGCTTTGAATTTCGCCATTCATTATTAGTTGTATCATATCTCATTTAAATTATGACATAATATTTGAAATCCTAAAGTCTAGATAATGATGGTAAATATCCAGATGTCATAAAAGGGGAAAAAATCTTTTCAATAGAAGAAGCACACCCCTTTTTTTTTTCGTGCACAAAAAAGAAAAAGAAAAAAGGAAAATACAGAAGAAACTCAATTTGCTAGTCTAACAAATAACCACATTTTTAAGTTAGACGTAATCTATATTTAAATTCTCAATTTGCCAGTCTAGCAAATAACCATATTTTTAAGTTAAACGTAATCTATATTTAAAATTATCAGCGGAGGAAATACTCAATTATATATAATCTTTTGGGAAGGGATAATTGTGGCCACCGACAACTTTTAACAATCTTCAATATAGAGATTAGTTTTTCCAGATTATTTATTCGGGTGTTTTTCTATTTATCTATATATTAAAGAAAATTCTGGTAAGATAATATCCATGCTAAAAGTTGGCATTTTTCTATATATTTGTTTTTAGACAATACCTATATAGTAATTTCACGGATAATAAAGAACTTTTGGGGGCTGTCTTCAATTAGGCTCAATTTCGATCAAGTACATGGGTGGAACACCTAATATAAGTTCTCCATCATGCGAATTTGATTTGCATGCAATACATAACATGTAATTCAATATAAAAATAACACGTAGGACTGATTTTGAAAATCGCTAAAGAACCTAGTGGAACTTTTTGTTATTTCATTTTAAATGAGTTGGCTAGCAGTTTAATGAAATATTCTTAAAAATACGTTAAATGAGTTGAACAACGGCCAATACGACCAAAATCCCACTTTTTCTTAATAATGTTTTCTCTATTTCTTAGTATTCTTTTTGTAGAGATTAATCCTTATCTTTAGGGAAATCGATTAAAAAGAATGTTGCAATAACTTGGATTAGATCATCATCAGTCCTTATTCCAATTTGGCATCTTGGTTAATCTTTTGTAAAAGCATGGCATTTGAGGAACTGGATGTGGATTATAAATATACAAAGATCCTGTCAATTACGACGCATACAGATGGGGATTAGAATAGGTACATACATAGGAACAGAGGGATTTTAGGGGCATTTTTGTTCCCTTAATCGAATGGGGTTGCCATTGACGTCTCCTTGACATAGCCACACCAACTTACCGTAGGGGAGGCAGCAACAAGTTTGGTTCTGAGTACGTTGAAGTGATCGGTGGGAATCTTCATGACATTTATAAGTTAATTATTTGATAAACGGAAGCTAGGTGGCAACCCCGATCATTTATGCTTCATTTTTTCTCGTATATGTAGGAGATAACTCTAATTGTGAAACTGCTAAAGTTTGGAAGATTTGTGAAAATGGACAATGTTGCATGATATGATTTTCAAAATACTATTATCGTATTTATGAGGAAATTAAATATTCATATATTACTATTTGAGAGGATTATAATCGTAGGTTGTTTATTTACTTATTTTCTTACATACACTTTCTTATTCAATCTCTATAATCTCATTGGTAAGTGTATCGTTATAAAAAGTTAACTTCACATTTATACAATTAACCATGTGAACTTTAAAGTAGTTAATTTAATAAGTAATCAAAGTTTTCATATTCATTAACACTACCTCTCTGACTTTGTTAATTGAGCTAACACTTCCAGTGACTATAAAATGATATGTGTTAAGTAGTCAATAAAAGATCGGACAATTACACAATTTAACAAGCAAGTTAATACACACATTGTCTAACTAAATAATTTGTAGGTAGATTAGCTTCGAGCAGCATTCATGTATGTGTTAATTCATTGGTTTAATTGTTTACTTTTTAATTTTTTGTTGGCTACTTCATATGTGTTACTTCCCTGCTCGCTAAGATTGTTAGTTTAGCGAATGAAGTTAACTCTTAGCTAAGATAGTATTAATTAATACAAAAACTTTGATTACATATTGAATTGAATATTATAAAGTTTATATAATTAATTATACATTTGAGGAAAGTTTAGGTAATGAACATAGTATCAACCCTTGCAGTAATTATGAATGTCACCTTACGGATGAAGGCAATTGGCAATCCTTTTGAATAAAACTTATATCTGATTGGATCCATATTCTTTCAAAATTCCACTATTTTACCAGCCTTTTTTCGGTATTGTGGTAAACATAATTGTTTAGTTTATTCATGTGGGATATTAGATAGATTAAATTTAGTCTGACCTTCTTGATGCTAAACATCCAAGGAGGATTTGCTCATATCCTATTTCATTTTTAATTTTAAAAAAAAAACCATAAAAGTATAGTCGCAAGAATTGGTCTAATGCCTTATTTGTGCTTGTTCTCATCATATGCTTAACATTTATTACTTATAACTATATTTCAGATGGTTGTGTGCTTCTCAAGTGTTTATGTAACTTTGATCATGTTTCATAGTTATATGAGGAGATAAGGCATACCCTGATGTCTTATCTACTCTCATTTTTAAACATAGGTCAAGTAAAATCTAACATCAGACTTTTATTGAATCCAATCGCAACGAATCCTAAAATCTTACCATTTCAAGTCAAATTATTCTTCTTTCAATTTTTCATTAAATCTTCTTCCCCTTGTAAAACAGAATGAGAATTTAATGTTAACATTATTAATTATTCTTAAATTTAAAGTAGATTGTAATCATAGCAAAAGTAATGAATAAGATTTACCTTATATTAGTGGTTAATTCCACATATAGAAAAAGAGAGAGAGATAATAGCATTTAGGAGCTTTAGGGTTTATGTTTGACATAACGAGGGGGGGATAGGGTTAGTATGGAGACTAGGAGTACATTTAGGCCTTTGTGATAAAGAGTGGGATTAGCTTTATATTTGTAAGGAGATAAACTTGTCCAAAAATCTATTTTATCCCCAATTTTAAAATATTTGGTAGAGTTATTTTAATAGGGTTAAAGAAGCATGCAACACAAACAACCTAATGTATAAAAAGGTTTATAACCAAGGTCTTTATTGTAAAAGACTACGAAGGAAATTTATTTGCATGAATGGTAATGTGAATCCTATCCATCGAATGTGCAAATATAAAGAACACAAAATCTAATATGAAATAGGAAGTGATATGAGTAAGAAAGCACCAAGTCCATCTAATAACAAAAATTACTCGATTGTTATTTTTAGCATTTAGTATTAAAGGTTATGACTAAACTTATTCAAAGATATCACTCATCAAGAGTAAACTAGCTTAAGATTTTTAGGTTGATATTGCTCATGATCCAAGCAATCTGATATTAGCCTTAGTCTATGGACAAATAAGAACATAAATTGAGGGAAACTCTATAAAGTAGGTGTCACGCCCCAAGTAGAGTCTAAAGTATCAACAATCTTGCTATGTATAACACATAAGAGTTATATGTAAAGACTATCATTAATTAAATGAATTTCTCACCAATTTTAGATCTAAGAAATCATTATTTAAATTATATAAATAATAGTATCTAATAAAATTTCACTTCTAAAGTCATCAAAAGTAGTCCCTTGGAACCTTACAATTCAAATATAAAACTCTTAGAAAATTACAATATAATATCTAGTGCACATAAATATCTTGCTTGTCCAATTCCTTACCAATTTCCACCCCATAATTCATGTAATGATAGCATCTATACCAAAATCATCATCATCACCTTAAAAAGAAAGGAATGAACCAAAGTCTAGTACAATAACAACACAAACACTTATGATATTATCACAAACACGTAATCTAAATCAAAATGTAGAAGCCAACAATTTAAATCTTTAATTTAAATGTGACAAAACAATAATAAAGCACTTACACTCCAATAACATGCTAGGAGCCTAGGGGTCCTGAGTAACAATAATTACTTAGGGGGTTGATATAAGCAATTCGATTATGTATATTTCCTATCTGTATATCAAGGTAATAGCCTCATATAGGGATCATAGTTGTTACTTATCTTTCCTTATCGCAATCCATAATATAATACAGTTCAGCAAGTTCTATAAACGTGAACTATAGTACATTACTTCACTCCAATCTAGATAGACATTGCCTACTATCGTTCCCCCTTTCAATTACCTGTGGAGCCCTCTTCAATTACATGAGCACCTAACTATTGTGCTACGTCACCTAACAAGATTGTCACCTTCAACCACTTCTTAAAAACGACTCTAAACACTCAGTAAGCATTTATTAAGTGGTCTTCAAGTATTAATTCATTTTAGTGTGCTTATCTTAACAACTAACACGTAAGTCACTGTATACTTGAACATAAAAAGGTATCTCGCAACAAATCAAATGATAGACATAGTCGAGTGTAACGTCATAACCTGAAGGCATTACAACCTGCCACGTATCCTCTCTTATATAAGACACACAAAGGCTCTAATATCCATAATAATACATTAATCACCTGTAAATACACATAGGATATCTCATAGGATACGAAACCTGTTTAAACTAAAAACATATACTTCATAAAACATAAACTCCTGGTTCAAACATAAAATCCAAGTCAGCATAACACAGCCAACAAAACAACAGAAACTAAAATTGTTTACATCAAAATCCTTTCATTTAAAACCAACCTAAACATCCAACTGTAACTTCAAATGACCTAAACATGTCTTTTCTTTAGAAATCTTGATATCTGAAGCCTAGCTCTCAACTAGGTAATCGGGTCTACTATCACTATCCCCATTATCAAAGAATAACTATATCCAGAAAGATCATATACTATATCCTCTTCACCTGTACTTGAAATTTAAAAGAATAAGCGCCAACGCCTAGTACGAAAACTCCAATCCAAAAACAAATACATATGCACATACAACAGATAGATAATTCATGCAACTTAATCTAATGCAGACAATCGTATTATTATCTTTCTTAAGCCAATAAAACAACATAGTCCAGTATTAGATATACTCTAATCCCAAACTCGGAGTTACTTAAACTCTTTGAAAATCTTACAACTCTTTGAAAATAATAATCATATACATATATAGATGAGTGGGTACTCTCCAAACACCCCGAATACAAAACACCTATTTCTACCGGAATCATCTCAATGCACAAGTCTACTAGGGACAACCTCACACAAAGATCATTAAGATGCCAAATCAATATCACAGTCTACCAGGTCTTTACTGGTCATAGTCAATCACACCCAACAAACAAGTTATTAAGCCTTGGAAAATTTCAGTAAATAACTTCAAAATGAACTTCGAAAATAAACACTAAAAATGACTCCAAATTAAAATCGAGCTTCGACAAGTCCTAAATCCCGAACGAATCCAGAAACTTCTTAATCTTGAGAAAATGAAAGTCCTTAAAAATAAAATAAGAACTCAACATACTTCAAATCCAAAACCACTACCTATGACAAATTTCATACTTAACTTTGACTTATAAAATTGGGTAATATAGAACCCAAAAACAAATTATTAAAAAGTAAATAATGATGAAACTTTTGGAAACAAAACTCAATTCAAGAATTCCGAAAATATTAAGAGATATTAAATACTTACAAAAATAAAATTTAAAATAAATTTCTCAAATTAAATATATTGTATAAACGTAAAATATCAGTTTCCAAATTGACAAAGATCTAAAACAAAGAATCACAGGAAACCTTAAGTGGAATACAATAGTTTAAGTCTGGAAATCTTGCGCCCTTAATCCTAGAGGCCGAGATGTAGTATAAGTGTATAGAATAGCTCGTAGTAATATAAGTTTGCTTAAAAATATCAGATTGATAAATTTTTTACTTATTTCGAACCCGTTCGGATACAGACTTTGAAAAGTATGTCCCGGGCTCGAGATATAAAAAATATACCATTAGTACCGTTAGACTCGTATTTTCATAAGGATTTCAAAAATATAAGTTTTATAATTTTTTGATAACTAGAAAAATCTGATTTTACAATTACATTCTTATTTCATTACTGGTAATTAACTAGTCTTTGGTACTATTCACTACTATTCATTACACGATTTTATTATTCTTATAAACCCTTATATTTTTAGATAAATATTTTATATATCCTAGAAAATTTCGTTTTTCCAAAATTTAGTTCATTTCTGACTTATACAGGATCAGATTCTGTTTAAGACCCGATACTAAAAGTAAAATTAATTTAATAATTGAAAAATATTTTTATTTTTATAAAATAATTTTTTAGAAATTTTTGGCTTATAAAAATATCATTCATAGCCCATATTCGCGTATTTTGATCATACCGATAACATATTTGTTGAAATACTAAAATAATTCAAATAATTATTTAATTTTATTTATGAAAATTCTGTCACTCATTTAAAAATATTATTCCTAATTTTATTTTGTATTCTTAATAAAAAGTATTTTTTCCAACCCATACTTCAAGTATACTTCATTTGTCACTTCTACACATTAATCAAGTTTTCTTTCACTCATTTTACACTCTACTTCCCCATAAATGGCAGCTGACCACACTCATTAAAATAGCCATTTTCTTTTATTTATTAATTTATTTAATGAATTAAAGTCTCATTTACTTAGCAAATTAAATGATACAAGTTACACTTTCAAAAAATCAAGTTACAAGATAATTAAACCCCCTCTCTCCCTCTTACATTTCACGTGCAGCTCCCCTCCCCATTTGCTGCCTTTTTTTTATTTTTTTTCTTTCATTTAATACACCCCTCTCTTCACTTAATGCCTCTCATTTACTTCCCTTCATTACTTTGAAACCCTATCTCATTTACTCTCTCTTTTCCTCTCTTTCTTTCTTCTTTTGTTCTTGTTCTTGTAAGAACACAAGCTGCCCCCATTTCTAAACCTTGCTTCCACACTTCATTCTTGAAGATTTTTAAGTAAACTTTATTCTTAAAGCTTCCATAGATGATATAGGTAAGGTATAGTGAGAGTTTCATGCATCAAATGACCTTCCATAAGCTTAAAAGCTAAGGATGATAATGCAAAAAATGAAACAATCCTATTCTCCATGCTTATTATCTTGTCTCATTATTATTTTTTTGCTAAAAGTAGATATATTTTGTAGATCTAACTTTTTGTAGCTTTGATTTTTGTTTATGCTTTAGATCTTGTTATTTGAGTTATTATTTTTGTTATTGCTAATGATTTATGCATATATTCATCATCCATATAACCATCATAGTGTTCATGTATTTATAACTAGTATAGTAAACTAGATATAGTGTTTTGAGTTCATAAATACATTAGACTTTTGTTTTATGTTCATAAACAACTTGTAGTAGCATGATGATAATAGGAAAGTTTTAGAAAGCTCAAGATCTATCTTAGTTTCAACAAAAATCATTTTTGAAAATTCGGATAAAAAGGGAACCATATTTAGAAAAGCTATTTTTCAACTTCAAAATGTGTATTTTTCATTTAAAATGAAGGGCTTAGGGAATATATAACATGAATGAATGATTTTGATGAGTAAAGTTTAGATCTATGAGTTTATAGTCTACTACCATGGATTTCTTTTATATTTATGTTCATATTAAGTGTAGAACTTAGTTTTGAACTCAAACAAAAATAGTGAAATTGTATTTAGGCAAGAGCCCTAATTAAAAACTACTTTCCAAGTGTCAAAATGAAATTTTTACTTGAGATAATGAAGGCTTGATGTATATATATCATCAAGACTTCATTTTATATGGTACAAAGATGATTTCAAAAGATTAAATTTCAAAACAAAATTTTATTTTTGGATTTAGGCCAAGGCATAGTTTAAAAACATGTTTTCCAACTTAAAAATGAAGTTTTTATTCAAGATATGGAAAGCTCTTAAGATAGGTTATGTGAGGGATGAATTTCCATAAGTTTAGATAAATTTTAGCAAAAGGTATGTCCAAAAATAAATTTTGTAAATTTGGATCTCAACAAAGATTAATTTTGAAAACCCAATTTTCAACTTCAAAACAAGACTTTTATTAAAGAAATTGAGGCCTTAAGGAGTAGGTTTGATTAGGAAGTGATTTTTGAAAGACTAAATGATTTTTACAAAGAAAACAAGCTCAAATGAATTTTTCAAAATTCGGATTTGAAAATAATCACCATTTAAACACCTATTTCCAAATGCCAAAACGATAATTTTTATGGGAAAATGGAAGTCCTAGGGAATATATGTAACAAAGAACAAGTTTGGACAAGGATAAAAGAGGTTTATCAAAATATAATCTTAGAACAACAAATGGTTTCCAAGAATAGGTTAAACAATGTTTTCATTCTTTAAAATTTTGTAAAATTTGTACTTTGGCAAACTACCTATGTAAATACCTATTTTCTAACCCCAAAATGAAGGTTTTTTGTTGAAATAATGAAGGTGATGGTTATATAGGTCATCAAGGTTGAGTTTTGATAAAAACAAGTATGATTTTACAATAAGAAAAACTATTTTTCTTAAGTCTAATAAAATTCAAAGTTTTGCAAAATAAAGGTTTTCAAAAAGAATTCTCGGTACTATATGTATACATATAGGTAGATCATCTCATAACGTTCATAACAATAGCTTATAGGTAATACATATAGGCATGATGCATTGTAGAAATAAAGTAGGAAAATTTGAGTTGTTGTCATTTTAAGAAATTTGTAATAATGGAGTAATGACATGAAAACACTTACTTTCCAAACTCAAAATAGACGTTTTATTAAAGAAATGAGTCCTTAGTGGCAGGAATGGTTGAGCTTTGATTTTCTAAGTATCAAATGATTTTTACTTAAAGGAGTTACCACAAAAACAATTTTTACAAAATTCGGATTTTGGAATCTACCCTACTTGAAAACATGTTTACAAAGTGTAAAATAGAAATTTTTATGTAGAAAGGAAGGTCATAAGTAATAGATATAATGACGACTCAATTTTAATAAGGATAATTATATTTTCTTAAGAAATAAATCCAAAAAAAATGGAAATTATCAAAGTTAGGAAACTAGTTTTCTTAAAAGTAAATAGCCATGGAGTCTTGCAAATAAAAAGTTCCTAAAATTCCTTTTAGTAAATATTGTCAAAAGCATGCATACGTCAAACTCATAACATGCCATTCATGATAGGAAATCATCAATATTGCATGTATAGTTAATCTATATAGTAGGAACATTATAAACATTTACAAAACTATTTTTCGGAATTGGAATTTGCTACTGATCAAAACTGATCAGAATATTTCATGACCTAAATATTTTCAAAACTTGAAAATAATATTAGAAATAGATAGATCTTTTGAAGTAAATAGAAATCGATATATAATTTGCTAAATTCCGAGTTAAAACAATCAAGTTATTGCCGTTTTAAGTTAGAATTCCCGCTTAGGATAAGAGTTACGAATTTGATAGTTTGTATGAGATAGTTGGACTAGTTAAGTGATAAAATACTTATTAGGGTATTTCTTCCTTTTTAGGTGATCCCGATATCAACGATTTCTTGCAACCGGATTACTTGTACTAAGAGACTGGTGATCCAATGGCCGAGTGAGTAATATTTCCGATTTCATTTATTGTATGTGATTGTAATGATAGTTGCACTAATATTTGGTAAAGATAAACTGGATATGCATGATGGGGATGAATGGGAACTATGTATGGTTGTTGTTGATATGAGAAATGGAATATAAGAATATCGAAGCCGGTTGATTAACTATTGCTTGTATAGATGAATTAGAATTGACTGTTTGCGATTATTGATTGATCACTTAAAAGAATTGGTATAATTGATTATTCAGAATTGAAGATGAAATTGAACTCATTCATATCACGATGGGGATGGAGTATTAGCATTTGTTCAGTTTCCCGTGATCCTAAACGGTGTAAAGTTCGGTTAATCGTTGTCCTCAAACAAATTTATAGTTCAGTTGGCCGTGAACTTAAACGGCGTTGTACCGCAGGATTCGTTAATCTGCTAACCCAGGATGGAGGGCGCAAGTCCATCCACATATGATTTCCGGCTGGTCATATATTTGTTGAATTCATATGTTTGATGCATATCACTTGTTTGACTAATCACTTGTTTGTATGATGTGCTATAAATGTGATCTTGGAAGTTCTCACTCACTAAGCTAGTGTAGATTATACCCCAATAGATGTTTGAATGAACAGGTTAACTCAAGAATGCTACGTAGGGAATGAGATGTCTAGAGCCGAGTATGATCTTGGGATTCCGACAAGGAGTATGAGTACTTGAAGATATTAGCTAGGTGTTATGAATTGCTTTGTAATAGTTTTATATAGTGAAATCTTTTGATGAATTGAAATTAAAGTATAGTGAATTGTATTTAAAATATGGTGAGTTGTATTTCCTTTACTTTGTTACTCAAGTTGTATCAATATAAAATGTATTACTTCGACGTGTCTCCTCCATATGTTAGACGCCTTAAATATAGTATGAAAGCCATCGCGTGACTAAGATGATCATTCTTAGGCTTTAATATTGTGTATGACAGACTACCACGTTTAGGATACCCTTCGAGGCGTGATAGGTAATCTTAAGTTCAAGAAGTTAATGAAAGGGATTGAGAAACTGAGCATTAGAATTTCAAAACAAGGCCTAAAGAAGGAGACGACCATTATGGTATTAAAACCAACCTTGGTGGAAAAGAATAAAGGAGCTTAACGCTAAGATGAGAAGATACGAAGAATAAAGAAGAAAATATAGAAGGAAAGATGTGCGGATCAACAATAATATAGAAACTAAAGGATGAACTCAAGAACTAAGAACAAGGAAATAAGTAAGGAAAAAGTCATGAGTACAATCCGTAAACTTAGGATTAACGGCCCATTCGAGAAGAACTCAAATATACTAAAGTTTTAAAAGAACGTTAGTAATAAGATAAGAAGAAACAAAGTGTCAACGAGAAAGTAAGAACGCTAAAGGACAGAAGATCTATGAAGCCTTTACCAAATACCGAAATAAGAATGGAACCAGACTTCCCAAGAATCTGGATTACCCACAGTACTAACAAAAAGGTGAAAACGTTTATGGCATAGGTTGATCGATTAACCAAGTTGGATCGTTTCTTAGTCGATCAATATAACGTTCTCTATGTATAACTTGGCAAAATCTTATAAAGGAACTTGAGATGAAAGCAAGAAGTACTAGTCAAGATCATGACGAATCAGGACATAAGAATGGTACATATATGAGGAGCTAACAAGAAATTTTGGAGAAAAAGAGGCCTTTTGATGCTACATAACGAACAATAAGAGAGAACAATCCAATTTTTGGAGGAACAATTAAGAGTGTCTCACGGGTTTCCATGAATGAGAAAAGCACAAGATAAACAAAGAAGGTGAGACTGATCAGACAATGAGGACCTTAGAAATTTTGAACAGAGATCAAGTATGCTTAAGAGTAAGAAATGTTTATCGTATGATCCCTTGGAAGGTAATAAAACAAGTTGAGCTTGTCATCTAAACCTGTTAAGAACATGAGTAATGTTTGGTCAAAGGATCAGTTTCGGAGATAAAAAGTTGATACTCTTTAAGAAGGACCTTCCCTATAAGGAATACCTATTACAGATAATTGTCCAAAAGTTCAAAAGATGGAAAATAAGAAAGTCAAAGTCTAAGGAGAAATCTTTTTCAAGTAACTCAAGGAACTATGGATGAAGTGTGAGCCAAGTATCCACGTTCGTTTGAAGCTACAGTTATGAATTTCCAAGTTTTGAGGACAAAACTTTCTTTAAGGAGGGTAGGTTGTAAACCCCCAAATTTTTGGAATCGGTTTAGCCTAAAACCCTAAACCAGAAGTCAACCGAAACTCTAATGGTCAATAAAACCCTAGTTAGATGTAATAGCTTAAGTTCGGCACTCTCGAATAAGAAACTCGGTGACAATAAGTAGAAGTTTAGAAAGTAGAATAATGCGGAATTATCTAAGGTAGCATAAAAAGATCAGATTAGTGAAACGGTAACTCGTCTCGAACCCGATCGGACACGGTTCTTGAAAAACGTGTCTCGGAGCCGGGAATAGTAAAAATATTCCAAATATACCATTAGGCTCGTAAAACTACAAGGTTTTCAAAAATATCAATTTTGTAATTTTTCGGTAAGTAAAAATAACAAATATCGCATTTATACGCGTATTTTCTTACTACTGGTATTTTATTGGTCATATCTACTTTACATTACACTATTCATTACTATTCTACACTATTCTTTTATCTCTACTTTTTCGTACACCTACTCTTGCACACACCATAACCTATAATCTTTACTTTTTACCTTTCCCATAATTTTATTTCACATCTACCTTACTTATTACTTCATTTAATCCACAAAATACAAAAAAGTAAAAACACTCCCTCTCTCATCTCTCTATGGTCGGCACCCCCTCCCCTATATGCCCTCTCAATTTGTTTTATTTTTCTTTTATTTTAATCATACAAAAATCACCCTACAATTTCCTATAAATACCCCCTCCTCTTTCACTTCTTTCACACAATTACTACCCACAAATTTCTTACTAAAACTCTCTCGAAATCTCTTCTCAAAACTCTCTCCAACTATCATCTCAAAACTCTCTCAAATTTATTCCAAGACCACTTCTACCTACAACAAAAACCACAGCCACATAACACTACCAAAAGTCTTCTTTAGGTAACCATTTCATATTGTTTTCTTCTTCTCATGTCATGTAACTTTACATAACCATAGTGTGAGTTTCCAAACACTAAATGTTATGGAAGCTACATTATGTTCATGTATTGTTCTTGTTCATAAAAATTTATTTATTTATGTTTATGTTATTACTTTTGTTCATATTATTGTTACTATATCTAAGTATTATTATCTATATATATACATATTCTTTAGAGCATATAAGCTCATTTGCAATTTATTTATTTATTTATTCCTTGTTATTTTAAGACTAGTCTCTAGTCTTAAACTTGTCCTCATCAAGTCAAAACAAATTTTTCTTTCTTTCATTTTTTTTATTTTGGGACTAGTCTATTTCTTAGTTCCGGGAGCCTTGAAAAAGCTAAGAATCCCAATATTTGACTTTATTATTTATGTTATTTTGCTTGCTATTATTCATGTTCATTTAAATTGTTGTCCAAAGTTTCAAGTTCTACAAATAATTGACAAAAAGGAGATTTTGACACTTAGAAATAAGTTTATGTAAAGTATAAGATCTATGGTTTAAACAAAAATAAAGTTATCTTTTTTTTTTTTTAGTTACAAAAAGAACCCACTAAGATTTTAGAAACTATTTTTTATAAAAAGCTTCTTAAAATCACTTGTTATCCCACTTTGTTTCTATAAAGAAAACAAATTTTTATGCAAGGATAATTTCTATGAAAAACATAACATAATGAAAGAAGGAGGAATTTTCAAATAAAGATCTTTACAAATAAACAAGACAAAGAAATTTGTATAGGAAAAATAGTATTAATATAGAAAACTTAGAAAGAAGAAAATTTATTTTCAAAAAGTTACTAGGAAATATATATATATATATATATATATATATATATGCCAACATAAAGCATCTTTGGAAAACAAAAGAAACAAAATATTCATTTCAAGAGATTTACATAAATGAATTCTTGTAAACTATATTTTTCTAAAACTCCAAAACCGACATGATTTTACTTGAGTAAAATGATTTGAACAACAAACACTTGAGCATGAATAAATGTGAGCTAAGTAACCATAAAAAGAGAATTTTTCAACTATACAGATAACTAAGTATTTATCAAACAAATTTTGATTGATTGAACCAAAGTTGTTTTTGAGATGAAAAATTCGTGGTGAATTTTATCACCACTGTTTCGAGGCCTAAATGGTTTAGTTTGATAAATATAGTTTTAGAAATGAATAGATCTTTTTGATAGGTAGAAATCGGTATATTATATGTGTGATTTCGAGTTAAAATGACCAAGTTATGACCATTTTAAGTTGGAACTTTCTTTTATACGAACGTTAACGTTCTTTTGATATTGTCTTGTCAAAATTCAAGAAAATCATCAAGAAATACTCATTTTGGGTATTTTCTTTGGCTAGGTGACTCCAATGAAGGATACATATATCTCGAAGATTATTTCGATTGAGTGGAGTGTGTGAACGACTCATCCGTATAAAAGAATAGTCAACATGGCACGTAAGTTTATTTCCTTTAAATGTTGTACTTGTTGTGCTTGTAATTTAGTTGCATTAAAGCTAGGAAAAGACAAATGGATATGTATGAAAAATGATTCTTTGAAAATATCCTAAGAATATCGAGGCCGGAATTGATTTAAATGATTGTTTTAATATAACATTGCTTTGTATGAAATTCTTTAATCGCCTTAAATTTGATAATAATAATATTATGATGTCATAAATAAATGGATATATGCATAACACGAAATGAGTCACATTGCACTTGGGTTATTATCCTTGGATGAGAAGGATAGTAAGCTCATGTCGAAAGCAACACTTGGCAAAGTGTCCGAAAGCGATTGCTTGGCGGCGTTATGGAAAAGGAAATACTTGGCGGAAGATCCGAAAGCAAGGCTCGATTCAAGTAGACTTCGCATGCTTGGCGACATTGGTTGAAAGCATGAATCTTTTTAACTAAAACTACTTGTTTCGAGGTTATGTATCACCAAACCCCAAATGGAGGGCGCAATTCCATTCAACATTTAGTTCCCGGAAAACTATATGTCTTGTTTGCCCACGTGAATGTTGCATTTCATTTGTTTGATTAAATAACTTGTTTGAAATTTTGTTATAAGAAGTTATTTATAGAAATAATTCTCACTAAGCCTGTTAGCTTATACCTCCATAGATATCTTTTGCAGTTTCCCTACTTATGGTTAAGGCCACGAGGACCCTGCAATCAGGTAATTTCTTTATGGATTAGGAAAATCGTAGATAAAGTTTAGTATTGAATAAGAGGTAAAATATTCTTATAATAGATTAGTGAAAAAGGGAAATGTCCCTAAGTTTGTAAAATCATTGTTATAAGTAAATGAATATTATGAATCCTCTTTTCTTATTATGTTATTATATCTTCTTAAGCTTCATGATTCCATGTATGGTCCTCTAAATTTGTGAGAGCACGCCTTACACTTAATATCAAGGCTTTTGGCAGTGGCTAAGGTTGTCATACTTAAGCTTTAATATTGAGTGTAGCGGACTGTTATGTTTAGGGTACTCCTTGGGGCGTGACAGTACGTTTCTCAGTTTCAGGAATTCTAATATGAATCTCCTAAAAATCCTTTATCGACAACACTTAACCACAACCAAATATCCCGAATCTCCACAATACTTCAACCAATAATGACAATACAACAACAACCCAAATCTCCAAATTCCTATCAATAACATACATATATAGAACAGATAAGAACACGATATAAACAAACCCTAATGTACTATAACTCTCGAAATCTTAACCTGACAAAGAAATTCACCAAGTTGTACGTCTAACCCGATCAATTTCCACAACAATCTACAGAACTCAAAAATCCTCCAAAACCCTAAAATTCATAACAACAAGAACAATCACATTCATATCAAGAATGAACCTTTATTGAATCTTTACGTTTAAAAGACTTTATTTACTTGTTTAGATCACCAAACTCGAATCCTTTCTCAAAATTTCGGACTTCACATAGAGCTAGGGTTTTTCTCCAAAAACCTTCATAAAAAATCCATAAAACCCTAAGAAAAACTTATACAAATTCGCATACAACTCATAGGAGAAGATTAAGATCGCTTACTTTGGATCAAAAACACCTCTTGATGATTCTCCAATCTTAGAACTCCAAGAATGCTCCAAAACTCTTTTACAAAGGAAAAAAATGATAAAATATTTTTGTCGAAAACCGTCCTCTCACGTCTCATATATATAGAAATTGCTCATACGCCGGCACCTACGTCAGCAACGTATGTATTATTTTGCCGACGTATACTCTACGCAGGCAAAAATAACAAGGACACGGGCGACATTCATCGAGGCGTTGAATTCACAGAATTTTGATCTAACAACATACGCCAACAAATCCATGATTAATGCTGGCAGCGTTCCTATTCGAAGTTAAAAGAAATGACACTGATCAAAATCAATGCTCGCGTACACTGGTGGTGTTCCATCCAACGTTAAAAGAAATGATACTGTTTCCTTCCTACGTCGTCTCTACGCCGGCAGTGTAGATTCTCCAGATGACGGTGTTGCATCTATCAAAAAAATTGCAAAAATCCGAACTTCAACATTCATTCCATAATCAAACTTAAACTTTTACAACTTAATTACCTTAAACTCATCCTATATCATCGTACGATTCATAATCCATTATATTTTCATCTTCATATTTTCATATATTACATCGAGCATAGAGATTTGTATAAATAAATCATCTCATATAAGATTTAGATTATCCATTCATAGGAAAATCAACAATTGATTAATTAACTAATCAAATTGAAGTTATATATATATATCATATAGTCCTATTAAAGTTTTACTTCCTTTTAAGTGTAAATCTGGAAATTAATATCATGTCCAAAAACATAAATTTGATACTAAGTCTATTAATCAGACATTAAAGTCCATGATAAGCTTAGTCTAACTATTAAAATTACAGTAACTATGTCTATAAAGTGATACCTTAAGCAAATGACTTGTTATTAATGTCATCCCTCGAAGGTACCTTAAACATGATAGTCCGTCGTACACAATATTAAAACTTAGGAGTGACCATCTTAGTCATGCAAGAGCTTCGATATTATGCACAAGGCGTACTTTCGACATAAGAGTTGCCATCGGAGTTATGCAATTTAATAGGATGACATCATTATAGCATACAAGAAATTTGAAATAACAATTGCATAACTTAAATCCATGTCAAATTTTACATCAAAAATAGATAAAATCCTTCCATAAAAATTTACATATTTCTCCTTGAATCATCAGCCTACTAGAGTCCTAACAAAAGATCTTTACTACAAGTACTTCCAAGGCTTCTACTCTTAGCCAACAAAATCACAGTCTTGGATTAAAGCCATAAATATTTGTTATACTCCATCCGTAACAAGAATCTATAAAAGGGTAAGCTTTCAACTAGCTTGGTGAGATAATCCTGCAATAACATATTTGTAAACCCCCGAAAATTTCATAATTCTTAAAAATAATCCTAGAAGTCTAATATCAAAATTCAAATCCCAAAAATGACTCAAGATAAAAACCAAATTCTAACCGAGTCAAAACACCGTAATCGAAACCCTAAAAATTAAATCAAGTTAAAACTTAATTCCAAATAAGATCAAAAACTGAGTTTTCTCAATCTTGAGAAAACGATAACCCTTGAAACAAAATATAAAGTCTAACTATCGGTTTAATCAACGTTCGTATGCCAATTAAATCATCTACCTAATTCCTAAAACACGAATCAAAACGATAGATCCAAATACCGCTTAACAATGAAATGATAAAATATTAAATCCTTCAGTAAAATTTTAGAATCACAATTTTCAATTTTCACTAAAAGTCAAACTAAGTCAACTCATAACCCTAGACTTGGTTAAACGATCCCGAGAACTAAAATCTATTAAATAATCACAAATAAAATAAGATAAAACATAGATATCAAGCTAAAAATATAAAACGATCAAAAACTCGAAAATTATACGATCTTATGAATATCTCGATGAAACCAGAAGTCAAACCGGAACCCTAAAGTCAACAAAGCCTATAACGAACCTTAGTGTTTAAGATCCGACAATCCGTGTTTTCAAACCCTAGAAAACGAAATTAAGCCAATAGCTTAACATAGTTCGTAATAATATAGGGTAACATAAAAATATCAGATTCGCGAATTTTGAGTGTCCTTCGGACTCAAACGGGATCAATGCTCGAAAAGCGTGTCCCGAAGCTCGGAATATTAAAAATATTCCATTTATACCAATAGACTCGTAAAAATATAAGGATTCTAAAAATATCAGTTTTAGAATTTTTCGGTAGCTAAAAATTACAAATATCGCATTATTACGCATATTTTTATTATTATCGGTACTTTAATTGTCTATCTACTATTCATAATACTTTTCTACTATTCATTACTATTTCACTATCTCTACTTTTTCTTACACCTATTTCTTACTACCTACATACCTATTTTCTTACTTTTTATATTTCCAATACAACTTTAATCACATTAACTTTGCACAATACTTCTTTTATTACACAACAAATAAAATAAATCAAATTTCCCTCCTAACACAAGCAAACCGGTGCCTCTTGTCCCCATTTCATCCAATTTTATTTCTTTTTCAATTTATTTTATTACATCAATAATTCACTCTAAAAATTCTATAAATACCCCCTTCCTCCTTCATTCTTTCACACACTCATTTTATATAACAAAACTCTACCAAAATACTCTCTCAAAACCTCTCTCCAACCATTCCCTCTCAAAATACTCTCTACCCATTTCTACTCTTCAAGAAGAAAATCAAACACAAAACCCATTCATCTCTTTTCAAACCTTCCATAAAACCTTAGGTAAAAGTTTCTTTCATATATACTTATCATGTTCACATAACTTAACATGAGTTTAGTGTATGTTTCTTAGACCCATTAAGTTAAAGAAGCAACAATTTATTCATGTTTTGTTTTTGTTTATGTTTCTACTCCTTTCTTTATGTTAATAATATGTTGTTATTATTATTGTTGTTATTTACTTCTAATCTAACTTATATAAAGTATTATGTATATTATGTAATATATTTATTTAGACATATAAGCTCATTTGTTATTTATTTACTTTCAAGTTATGTAATTTATTTATTTCATGTTATTATTAAGACGAGTCTTTCTAGTTTTAGACTTGTCCATATCAAGTCAAAACAATCTATTGTTTATTTTATTTTCTATAATCTTTCGAGACTGGTCCAATCTAGTCCTGGGATGCCTTGATGAAGCTAAGGCTCCAATACTTGACCGGGATACCTTGATAAAGCTAAGGTTCCTAATACTTGATATTTTATTTTCTTGCTCATTATTTATTTCTAGTATTTTCTTATGTTCTTATTACTTTATATGCTCATGATACTTGCATCTACATAATATTAATGTCTCAACTAATCTAAAAATAGAATTTTACTTTACTAAATAAACTCCAAGCTAGATTTTTGATTATATGATTTATCACAAAATCATAAAGTTATTATCAACAACATAAAAATAGAGTTTTCTTAACGTTTTCTTAAATACAAAGATAGATTACAAAGGAGACCTAAGAAATAAATATTTTCTTTGTATATTATGTTAACCTAAGCTTTAGTAAAATAATATTAAAAGTTTTACAAAAAGCTTAAGATTAGACTCTTTTAAACTTCATAATAAGACTAAGAAAACAAACTAGTTTTCAAAGTTAAGATAAAAATCAACTCATAAAGTTATTAACCCACTTAGGAAAAATAATGATTTTCAAATTTCTAAAAAGAAGAAACTCATTTTCAAAAGAATATAAATAAAGTAAGATTAACAATAATGGATTTTATCAATAAAGATAATTCTTTTCAAAATAAATAAAAGAACAAGTTTTAGAAAGCAAAAAGTTATATTTTAGAAATAAATATAAAGACAAGATTCATTTCTAAAAACATCTAAATACAAAATTATAAAAAGGTTTTCAACAACCTAATATACTTTTTGATAAAATTAATCTTTTGTCACTAAAAGTGAAAATTATGAAAGACTAAAGTTAAAAGAAAAATTTACTTGTTTTGGGAAAAAGGAATGGAGGAAATAAAATAAGAATATACTCATTTATAATAAAAGTATAAAGTTCCTTTCAAATACTTGAAAAGGAATTTATCAAGATAAGTTTTAACACTCTAAAAAGAATGGTTTTATGAAATAAATTGTTAAGACACTACCATTAGAAATATTGCATATAAAATGAGCTTATCTATATACTCAAAGTATTTATCAAATATATGTTCATATATATATATATATATATGGTTACAGAAAGATTTTCTTTAAAATAAAGTTGAGTTAGAAAACGGATTTGCAAAAGTTTGGTAATTTTCATACCCAATTTTTCGGAACCCAAATGACTTATATGACAAAGATAACCTTAGAAATGGATAGATCTTTTCGAATAGGTAGAAAACGGTATATTATATGAGAAATTCCGATTAAAATGAGTGAGTTATGGCCATTTTAAGTTGGAATTTCCTCTTATACGATTTTACAACGATTTTACGAAAGGATTAGAATCTCAAAGAATAGAAATTTCATGAAAGACTTACCCCGGGTATTTCTTTTGTCTAGGACGAAAGATATGAGATTACCCTACCCGAGGATTACTACGACTAAGAAGATCACAAAATGAACGAGTGAGTTATTCTTCTTAATTTCGTTATCTTGCTTGTGCTTGTGAAGTAGCAGCATCAGTATACTAAGAAAAGATAAAAATGGATATATATTTGGGGAATTCGGGATTATGTGTATATATGTGATTCTATATTTATACGTGAAATGAGAATTAAGAATATCGCAAATTCGAACTGCTTGTTAAAATAATTTTGTTTACTTACTTGTATGACTGTTTATTGTTTGCTAAATTGATTGATCGCCCCTAATAAACCTTAATAAGGTTTGGCTTAAGAAAATTTAAAACGCTCATGTATAGCATCCATCGAGTCATATCTAATTCGGAAGGCTACTACTCTTACGTAGAGTTGGATTGGCTGTGATCGTGCGGTGCCACGGGCTATGTTCCTTCCTGGAGAATCTAAATCGCTCGGGGAAAGTGACTCTAGGTTCGGAGCCGAGCCAATCGAACGCTGTGGGTGAGGATCTGGGGACTAGCAGTAGGAGGTCGAAGACTTTCAACCCTGATTCCCTAACCTTTGATACGGAGGAGTAAATCCATTATATATATGGTTTCCGGATAACTATATATATTTGCGTAATCATGTGATTGTTGCATTGTATGCATAGCATATGTGTGAAAATATAAATAAACTTGTTTGAATATATGGTGCGAATGAAAAGGAATATCTCACTAAGCTAGTTGTAGCTTATACCCCTATAGATTTTGTTGAAACAGGTATACCCGTGGCTTAAATTGAGGATCATGACATTAGGGAAGTCATGGAAGGATGATTAAGCTTCTATGAAGGAAATGGAATCATAAGATGAAGTAATGTTGTAAGGTTCTTTATATGTGATGACCTATATGATTAGTGATGTATGTTTATTTGAAGAGGGATATGCCCCTAAGAGTTGAAATGAAATATGTATGTTTTATGATAAGTATTTCTTTACCTTGTTATTTATTATCAATATAAATTGCGCTACTCCGATGCGTTTCCTTGGTTGTGATGTACGCTTTGTACATGATATGGAAGCCTTTGCATGACTAAGGTAATCATTCCTAGGCTTTAGTATTGTGTATGGCGGACTGCCACATTTAGGGTACCCCTCGGGGTGTGACAATATTCATATCAACCAAGACAAACAAGTTAGTTAGGCAACCATATGAAATGCATCAAACATATACTCACACATACACTCATGATTTACTAGTGTCATGAGCAGAATGGATTTACACCCTTCATATTAAGGGTTAGAGAATATTGCACTTTTGGGGTCCATCCGACTGTCTAAGGTTTTGAAAACTGACCATTACTAATTCCCCTTTAACATGCAATCCGAAAGGGCTTCTCCATGAGCCATATTCCTTGGATGTTGTAGTTCCTCATGCTAGAGCTAGGTATCTTTACCTACCGACCGCATGCATAGGAATAGCAGTGCAATGCAATGTGACTTACTTTATGCCATGCATGATCCATTGTTTATAATTTCCCAATCCAACTTAAGTTCTTTCCAAGTGACTAAACAATTATCACAAACATACAATAAATAGATATCAACCATGCAATACATTTAGCAACCACATGGTGTCTTGATATGCTTATTGTTTCTTTAATCAATCAACGAATCACAAACATAGATTTCCCCATTTCCCTTAAGCAATCCATTTTTATCTTTTTCCTAACTTCTAGTACTCTATTTTACAAACACAAGCATAAATACATAAAGCAAAGGAAACTTACTCAGCTATTGTGGAATATTTTCAATCGAAATAGTCCTCAAGAAATGATAAGCCTTCACTTTGTCACCTACCAAAATGAGTATTCCATAATAAACTTTGCTCAAACCTACAATCTATAAAACTTATTCTAGGTAGTCAGGTGTTTATGTAAATCCTATCTCAAAAGCAGCTACAAGTTATCCATCTAAATCTCACACTTCGAAAACAATAGCGTTTGATAGTTAACAAACTTTCTTAAATGAAATCAAACTTATACATATCGTATATCATAGTAGTGTATATATATAATAATGGTTCATGATTCATGAATGATCATAGTAATGTTGCTTGAGTTCATATCTTGCAAAAATGGCCTTGATGGTTTAATTAGAATCCTTGTACTCTCATAAACTTGATGAGTTCATAATAAAACTTGTTTCTCATGGTTTAAAATTTTCTTAAAAATAAGCTTTATTATCTATATGGAAAAATATGGACAATGTGGGTCCTAAATGACTTTCATAAATCATCATTTTTCCAACTTACTAGTTTGATGCATGAGAATGAAGTTGGTTAGAAAAATTCTTATTACTTGACAATAGTACCATTGAACAAATTTTTGGATGTAAAAATCAAGTTTTCCCTCCTTTAATATTTTAGCCTTTCTATAGTTTATTCTCATTTTTATCGTTCTCAAAAGGTGTTTTTAAGTAATTTCTTGTAAGAAAAGTTCAACGTTGCAGTATTTCCATTTAACTTAAAATTTCAGCATTCTAGGAAAATAACGTGATATATCAGCTTTCAAATTTTCCATTTCACACATGTATTTCATGTTATTAACACAAATTTTTAAGTCATGAGTTTTGCCAAAATGGGATTTGTCAAGTTTTTAAGGGATAAGGTGATATCAATATGGGCATGATATGAGCATGAACACAAAAAAACATAAGTATTAGAAATAATAAAATAAGGAGAATAATATAAGTAAAATAAGAATATGGGAGTCTTAGCTTTAAAATCAAGGCTCCCCCAGACTTGAAGTGATTCTGGTCTCATGAACAACAAAATTAAACAAAATTTGGGGGTCGTAGCCTATAACAAGGCTCCAAAGGCTCGGATATTTACAATCTCATAATAAGCAAATAAATCAAGCAACAAAACAAAAAGTTTGGGAGTCTTAGACTATAACAAGGCTCTCAGAACTTGAATATGGACAAGTCCAAAACTAGATACTAGTCTTTTTAGTGACTTGAAGTGGACAAGTCTTGAGAATAATAGTAAAAGCAAGAAAACAAAATAGAATCATAAATAAAAGTTAGGTTAGTGAGCTCTATACTCTTATAGATATGCATAACTATAGATATAAATATAGAAATTTAGATTAGATGATAATATGAAACAAAATAAACAAGATATAATCAATATTATAAGCTTGACATGATATGGCTTAGATCTAGCATGATACTTCAAATTTTTGAGCATGATAAAAGGATTTTTGGTAAGGATGAAATCACAACCAATATTGTCACGCCCCAAAGAGTACCCAATACGTGACAGTCCACCATATTCGATATTTAAACTTAAGTATGACAACCTTAGTCATCCCATAAGTTTACATTCCGGGTGTAAGGTATACTTGCACAATTTTTAGGGTCACACTTTGAATCGAATAGTCTTAGGAAGGCATACAATAGCATTAAGAATAGAAATCACAACAAGACAAATAAGTTAAGTCTTTACAAAAGTCAAGGGGGCATACCCCCACTAAAATAATAACAGAAGTCTATCTAGTCTAAAACCATATTACAAACGTTAGGATTTATTTTAAAGAGATTTTCCTAGAAGTCCACACCTCTAGCTAGGTCTCGACTTCTTCAAAAGCTTATTCATCCAAAAGAAAACCCTGTAAAAAGTGTTCTCTCGGAACAACCAAAAATAGAAACACCACAACAAAACTATAGGGGTGTAAGCTAACAGGCTTAGTGAGATTCATTCCCAAATATTTAATACTCAACAACAGTATATAACAGACAAGTTATTAGCAGCCATATGAAATGCATAAGCAAATGATCATATAAGCATATGACTTTCCAGGAGCCATAAGTGAATGGATTTACGGCCTCCATTCGGGGTTAGGATGGTCCATAAGACATGCAACCATAAATTCCAATTTTGAGTGGGGTGGTCTATAAGTCATGTAACCATCATCCTAAGCTCTTTCTCTTAGTTATACAACTTCTGTTGTTTTATTGTTGTAGTTTTATGTACCTACTCCACATCCGTTAAGTTAAGCGATCTCACATCCTTAATATTAACATAGGCCCCCTCGCCTTCCGCTAATATACTTTTGTCCCACCAAAGGTATATTAGCTAATGCATGACTCAATACGTGATATGCATGTATAATTTATTCATATGATCGTGCATGTTAATTATGTAGATTAAATGCGATCATCAAGAATTTCAGACAATCCAAGTCTATACTAGCTCACACAATGATACTTACAACAAGTCTCGTCTCGATATACTTATTATTCATTCAACCAAGATTAATTCACAACTCATCATAGTTTTATCTTTTCCTAATTCTAGTGTCACTACAATTACAGCATATACATGAGCACAACTATTTAAGAAATGAACTCACTCGGCCATGGAGAGAAATCCACTAGTCGTAGTAGTCCTCGGGAGTGGAAATCCATCCTCCAATTCACCTAAGTACAAGGAATACCTGAAATGAGTATTTCTTATAAAGTTCTAATAACTTAACAATTCTAACTACTAAGTCCGTCAATTCCCGCATAAGCTAAAGTCCTAACTTTAAATGACCATATCTAACTCATTTTAACTCGGAATTGAACATATAATATACCATTCCTATCTACTTTGAAAGATCTATCCATTCCTAATATTATTTCCAAGTTTTGAAAAGGTTTAGGTCATGAAATAAGCTGATCAGTTCTGATCGGTCGAAGATTCCAATTTAAAAAAAAAATAGTTTTGTGAATGTTTGTGATGTTTCTAGCATATAGATTAACTACACATGCAATATTGATGATTTCCTATCATGAATACATGATATGAACTTGATGCATGCATGATATTGACATATTTACAAAAAGGAAATTTAAGAAACTTTTTATTTTTAAACTCCATGGCTATATACTTTCAAGAAACTAGTTTCCTAACTTTGACCATCCCCTTTGTTTTGGATTTATTTTCTTAAGAAAATCAAGTTATTCTTGTTCAAATTGAGTCTTCATTATACCTATTACCTAAGCCTTCATTTCTACATAAAAACTTGCATTTTACACTTTGCAATTATGTTTTCGAATAGGATTTATCCAAAAATCCGAATTTCTTGAAATTAAATTTTTGAATGATTCTTTTGGGAAAACTTGTTTAATGCATTAAAACTTAAGACTTTAAGATACCTATTACTTAAGGACTCCATTTAATACATTAAACTTCTATTTTGAGCTTAGATATAGGTGTTCTTATGGCCTATATTCAAAGTTACGAATTTCATATGTTGACTATTAACTCAAAATTTTCCATCTAGATTCCACTTCTTGTTTTATACATTATTCTCATCAAAACTCATTTCAACTTATAAAAATCACTACTTAATGATACCTATTACCTATATCCTTCATTTTTCACATAAAACATGAGTCTTAAAGTTGATAATAGGGTTTGCAAAATAGGTCTTTAAAACCATACGGATTTGTCTTTGAACATTTCAAACAAAAACTTTTCCTCTGTAAGTTCCTTGTTTTATTTGCCTAATGATCTACTAACTACAACATCTATATACACAAACAAAGCCTTCATGAGTATGAAAACATAAATCATCCATAAGATCATAAATGTCAAGCATGGTATAAGCATCTAAAAGCTAGATCTACTACTTATGATGTATGAAATGAAGTTTAAAAACATGAACATGGGTTTTATGCTGGATCTCTACTTTACCCTACTTTTACATGCATAATCATGAAAATACTTTAACAAAAACTTAATCAACACAAGATCCACTCTTGTGATGGCTTGATATTCATGTAGTAGCATTTTCTTATCCCTAGCAAATGCTTATGGGGACCTAGAGTGAAAACTACTCATGAATAATCTTGCCATTATAAGATTAGATGGTAGTAAGGCTTAAGAATCATCACCTAAGGTTAGATTTAGTGAAGAAAAGAAGAAGAATGAAGCTTCTTGTATGTGTATGAGGGGAGTAGAGCTCCACGGCAAAAGAAAAAAAAAAGAGAGAGTTTGAGAGTTTTTTGAGACAAATGAAATGAAAATGAAAGAGAGAGAAAATAAAAACTATTCATATTAAGTGAATTAGGGTTAGTTTTCTTTATAAAAATGAGATAAAATAAAACAAATTGAAGGGGAAAAAGGAGGGGGGTGTGCTGGCCACAAGGAGTGAGAGAGGGAGTGATTTGATTTTATTTGAAATTATAATTTATGTAATAAATGTATTAAATGTAATAATTTAGTAAGAAACAAATATTTCTTGGAAAAGAAAATTTAATGAGTAGTTGTAGGGTGTAAGACTAGGGTATGGGTGTGTGTAGTAGGTTGTACTTATGAATAATAGTAAATAGTAGATAAGACATCTACTTTACTTATAGTAAAAAAAATACGGGAAAAAAGCTATAACTGTAATTTTTATAACCTGAAAAATTATAAAACATATATTTTTGAATTCCTTATAAAATTTCGGTTCTAAAGAGTATTTCGGAATATTTTTCTGAGTTTCTAGTTCCGAGGCTCGCTTTTCCGTAATGAGCTCGGGAAAGCCCGGAATAGAAAGTTTTTCAAAATCAAAACTTTTTATGATTTGAAATATATTTTAAAATAATAATCCACATTAAATTATTCTATAGAGGTTCTTTTATATAGAAATCGAAGAAAAGCTGGACCTAGGGTTCTTAGGTTGCTTGTACTAATCCTATTTAGGGTTTTGGTTTCCGATTTACGGAGTTTACTCTGTTACTAAGAAAGTCGGGGTTTAGAAATATTACTAAGAAGTTAGAAGATGTGTATACCTCAAAAGATGAAGCAAAGATATGTTTTTAAAATGGACAAATATGGGAGGCAGAAGTAGCAAGGGAGGACGCCACCAGCAAGGAAGAAGAGAGGAAAATAAGAGAGAAAAGAAAGAAAAATTAGAAGGAGATGTATGGGGGGTAAAAGTAAGGTGAGAAGGGGTATATATAGATGGTGATGGAGTATTCTAGATGATGAATTGAAAAAATAAAAAATAAAAAAATTGCAGTTTCCATTTGCTGCATGTAGCAGGCGTGAATCGTAAGCTAGATGGGGAAGGAAGAAAAAAAATTTCAAATGTGAAAAGACAATACATCCTCTTGCATAAAAAATTGTAAGTATTGGTTTTAAGCTATAGTTTGTAGGTAATAGGTATATCTAATTATGAAAAATATGGCAACCATGCTTGCTACAAATTTAAGAGAAAAAGACAATAAATAGTAATAGTAAAATATCAGATAAGTTATTGGTAGAGATGAAATATGCGTATATAAATGATAATTTTAGGAGCCAAAAAATTTTTATCTGATATTTTATGGATACCTTGATATTTTTCTAGTATAAATTAGTTTCCGAAGTATTTATCTCGTTTCACGCATTTATAGACGGATACAGAAACTGATCCCGTAAAGGCCTGAAACGATAGTATTTTTAGGCTATCTAATCTTTTTAGGGTTTCTGTTATTTTTGTCAACCATAATTTGAGTTTATCTCATTTTTAATTTTATTTCATTTTTTAGGGCTCTTTTATTCGATCTAGTCTATCGGCTGATCTATTCTAACTTCCAGAGTCTTAATTTTCGAAACCAGATTTAAACTTTACATATAAACTATCTTAAAATCTAGGGATTTACAATTAAACTAATATACTTTAATGAATTAGGAAAGCTTTTTTGTTTTTTTTTTGGTCCTAAGGAAAGCTTATTTTAAGTTAAGTTAACCACTTTTATCATAAATAAGTTAACTACACCAAAAAATATGCTAATGAATCTAAACCACTTCCCTATTAGGTCTACACTGACATTATAACCCATTATTTGTACCTATTTAGTATTAATTAATTCCTAATATCAAATTATTTAATTATTCAACTTAAAAATAATATTTTAATATGAAATTATATTATTTACAATTAATTTATATATTTTTAACAAAATCTAGAATTAGCTCACGTCAAACAATTCATTGCAATATTCGGTTCATAGTACATGACATATTTTACAGGCGAATTTTATGTTAATTTTTAAAAATAATATATGTATTTCAAAAATTACAAAAATTTCCAATTTATGTAAACACATTAAACTACCATTTCTGTGAATTTTATTCAAAAATAAATTTATTTGATATTTTATATAGATTTTAAAACTCAAATTAACAGATAACCAACATGTGTTTATATATATATATATATCTCTGTGTGTGTGTGTGTGAATTGAATTTTCAATACTTATTACATTATCCTCAATCATCATCAAATCCTATTTTCTACGATTTAGTTGATACCCAAACCATTAGGTTACATGCATGAAAGGGTTCAAAGAGCAACAATAAAGAAGTGGAGATCACATCAGCCGCAAGCCTTGCGTGAAGACCTGTACGCCAACTTCAAGCCATCGGCCTTCATATTTATGCCACCGACATATGGCTTTAAGCCGCCGGCCTTCACACATCACAAATTCAATTTTTTTAAAGCCACCTCAAAGGCTGCTAGCCTTTTATAGATAAGTTGTCAACTTATGTACACAAATGTTATATTTTTCTTTTATGGCTTTAGGTTTTTCTTTGTAGTTTATATATAGTCCTTTGCTTTGTTTTGTAAAAGAAGTCCTTTTTTGAGTGTTTTGACATTTTGTTGAATAAAAATTCTCTTGAGAGAGCTTTCTCCATTGTGAGAGTTTATCTTTGGTTCTTGTGATAAGAACTTGTTGTCTTTGATTGCTTTGGTTCTAATGAATAGGTGTAATTAGGGTCAAGCTCCATTTGGATAATTGTGGTTCTAATCGATAGGTTTGGTTGGGGTCAGGTTCTGATTGCGATTTGGTTTCAATTGATAGGATCAATGGGGGTCAAATTCCTTTTTATCTATTCCAAAATGATCCTAGGGTTTGAATTGCATTTCTGATCACTTGGATCTTAGGTTTTACATACCTAAGGTTTACATTATCGTATCAGTTGATATCAAAGTTTTGACTTCTTGATTTGATTAATCCTATTCTTTACTTTTAATTGTTGGGTTTGTCTTTGTTTTTTTTTTTCTTTTTTGTAAAAGTAGTGGTGGAGAAAATACTGAAAGAAGTGATATGAAATTGTTCATGAAAGTTGTACAAGATCAGTTTGCCAAATTTAATAAGAGATTAGATGATCTTGAATCTCCATCTAAGTTTAAATTCTCTAGAAGGCATATGGATGAGGAAGAGGAGGATGAGGAACTTGAATCTAGAATGAGTGGTGTTCAAAAAGGAAAAAGAATTGTTCATAAGCAAGATAGAAATTCGGGTAGTATTATAATGGAAATCCCTAGCTTTTAAGGAAAGAATGACCCAAACTTGTATTTGGCATGGGAAAGGAAGGTAGAACACATATTTGAACTATTCTGAGGAGAAGAAAGTGAAATAGGCTGCAGTTGAGTTTACAAATTATGCAAGTACTAGTAGGATCAATTTGTGCATAATAGGAGAAGATGTAGAGAAAGATCTATAAGTTCTTAGGAAGAGATGAAAGTTGTGATGCACAAGAATATATTCCAAGTTACTAATGTAGGGATTTGTGTACAAAATTGCAAAGCTTGACCTACTAAAAAGAGATAGAGATAGCCATGATTAGAGCTAATGTGGAGGAAGATTATGAGGTTATTATGGCAATATTCATATGTGGGTTGAACAAGAAGATTGCTGATATTATAGGTTTACAGCACTATGTAGAGATGGAGGAGTTGCCGCATAAAGCCATCAAAGTAGAAAAGCAATTGAAGTCTAGGAGCAATTAAGATATGG